>WOGO01006143.1:0-11954 GCA_015342085.1 Leptinotarsa defecta
ATGTTTTATGGGGTGTTTATGTTTTTATGAATGACCTTTGAGCAAGTTTATCAATGTATTAATTTGATTGTACTTTCCAGCCTACTGAAGGTTATAAAGGGGAAAGTAAAGAAGCATCAGTGTAACAGTTATCTAATTAACCCATTAACTATTATAGAAGTGTGATGACGGTAAATCAGACCTGAAAAATCCAGTCGCCTACATTTGCCAAATTCATATTGTGATAAATCCCTTAAAAACTACCACTTCGTTACAGTTTGAAATTTATAAAGTTTCAGTTATTATTCTCAATTGGTTTTAGAAAGCTAGCATTGTTTTTCATTCAAATTTGAACATGATATGATTCAACAATAGTTTTCGTTTTATATTCATTGATCAGATTCTAATAGGAATACTTTCACTATTAAATATAAATCCCAGCAT
Source organism: Leptinotarsa defecta (assembly GCA_015342085.1). Taxonomy (NCBI): domain Eukaryota; kingdom Metazoa; phylum Arthropoda; class Insecta; order Coleoptera; family Chrysomelidae; genus Leptinotarsa; species Leptinotarsa defecta. Next base: position 424 of record WOGO01006143.1, read on the forward strand.
TTTTGATGAATGAAATAACAAATGTTTATGTAACAACAAATAATCATTTTTGATTTACAATCATAATCAATATCAATCTATATAGAATCAAAATCAATGTTCATGTGGATAATCGTTTGGATTGTTATTTTTCTGTATCCCAAAGTTGAAATGAATGAAATTATAAATAAATTTTCATCACAAAATATCTTCAGAGAAAATATTGAAAGTGATTTTGTTTTTAGTAACATTAAAAAATAAACTTGTCTCAAAATTCATAGGATATAAATTGGTCAGAACCTGTGATATTTAGGAATGTGCGAAATCTATTTTCAGTTACAGTTAGTAGTTTTCATTAACAGAATACAACTCAATAGGACAAAATATAGGCATTCTTCAACAGAAGCAATCTGTTTTTTTACATGACCATTTTCTTTTTCTTCTTTTGTATTTTTTTACCTTTATTCTTAATCATTTAATAAAAAAAATAAATAATGAAATAAAAGAAAATATATTACCGATGGACCATTGCTAGAAGGTCATTACCTCCAGAAAAATGGTGTGTGCCTTTTGATAAGTGATCATTCACAACTTCTTGCTATAATAATTCCGAAATCACGAATGTTTTGAAGGAATTCACACCGCATTTACCGTTCGGCGACTTTAAAAGGCATGAACAAAACTAACTATACAGTTTATATGTAGTGAGTCCCAGAAACCGTTTCCTTGAATTTACTATTCATATGTGCGACTAATCTGTTATCTATTACCTACTTGCTTAGTCAATAAAAGGTAATAGGCGAAACAACTTGTCTTAATATTACTTTAACGAGAAATAAGTATGAAATATGCATAAAAACATATCTACGAATGTTAACTGAATAACTCTGTAATTCTCCATAATTCGAATAATTTCGCTGCCATAAAGTAGATGTGTCGGACATATGTTTCACAACGTCATCCGCTTTTATTTCGTTTTTTGTTTCTCATTCAAACCACACATATCTCGAGTTCTCATAATAAAGCTTTTAAGTAAACAACTTTGAGATATTTCTTTAGATTTCTCGCTGTTTTATGGTCTGTTCTTGATCAGGAACCCACTTGAGAATTTTTGACTAATTAATAGCCCCTTGAAAACACTCTCACGAGGAATCATGCAAATCAATAAAGTGATTTATAATATTTATAAAGAGTTTTCATTGAATTATTTGCGTGATATGCATCACTGAGCTTCTCGGAAAAGATATCAATTGGATAATTGCCATCGGTTTGCAAAACAATTCAAATAACAATAAATGATTGTGATCAAGAAAATTCATTGTTATTATGAAAAGTAACTACGTTAATGGGATATACAGTTTATCATTCGGATCTAAGAATAAAAAAAATCGTACTTTTCTTGAATGCCTTTTTTGTGTTCGGAAAATCCAAGAAGAAAATCCACTTTTCATTAATTAAGTTACTATGTGTCACTGTTACGAGACTATAACAGTATCAATCACGATGCCTTCGAATGCTGTTTTTCTTGAATATATGGTGTCTCGGAAAGTCAAGGGAGTTTCAGATTATTCTAACTGTTTGAACACCACCAACCTTGAAAAAGTTAGAATTGATAGTTTTTTTCCATTAGAGATCCCTACGAAAATGTTAATAAGGTGCTGAACTATCATTGTTAGCCTACAAAACAAAGTTCTAGACTATCCTTTTCACTATACATACATTTTCATGAAATTCTAACCCCTACTTTTAAATGAGATCCTCCCAAGCGATTCTATTTAGCAACTACAATCTTTAAAAACTGTTTCAAGATTGATGAAACTTTCTGGATTAATCGTGGTACATTTTTCCAATTTTTAAGTTATTCTGTGTCAGTAACCATACATCCATTTTTATCAATTCTTTCATTTTCTGAGAAAGAATTGTATTTGTCACGCCTAGTTATCAAGACATTTTGACATTCCAGATATAGAATTATGAAAGAAAAAATAATCCCGCTGATCATTGTTGAGACTATTGTTGTTTCCTAAAATCCTCATTCAAGGTAATCTGCCTTCATCCGAAAAGATACTTAGTGTCAAACAACTATTTCAATACATATATTAACTATCGGATTATGGATATAGTAATTGAACGCAGAATATTATTTTGGATCATAGTGAGCGTTGTTTTATCAGATTAGTTCGGTAAATAAAAATTTCTAAATATTTGATAACAGTATCATTTGATGAAATAACGAGTTCAACATTTCATTAATTCGGACTTCCATTGTCCAATAAGATATAAGCTATCACCAAGACTCTAATAGACCGTGCTTTCGGGCTCTGTAGAACGAAGAAAGGTCTCGAGAAGGAACTGGGCATCATCAAAAATGACCTTCAACGGTAGGCGGAGAATCCTGAGAGACCATTGAAAGTTCGCATTGCCGAGCATAAGAAACACACACAGCGAGGAGAAATCAGCAAATCAGGAATAGCAGAGCATGTTTGGACTCATCAACATAACCTCAAGTGGTCCGAAGCTGCTGAGATTATCCACAAAGAGAAACGCTGGTTCAGGAGGAAATTCAAAGAAGCCGCATATATGTTGTCTAACAACACATTTGCCAAGCTAACGTAGAGATATGCAACATATAGGAACCTATAATCAAGCGATAAACGGCCAACTCCCGCCAAACGGTCAGCTCCCACTAAAACCGATGAAGCGAGAGAGGGAAGAGGGGGTAAGTGAAAGCACTCGAGTGACCTATAAATAGTCAGCTCTCGAAGGAATAAGTCCAGCCATCACCCGAAAATGATTGTGGACACTAACAGTCGAAACGTCTTGAAGTAACTTTGCTTGAAATCTTTAAATTTTCATTTCTTGTTAATTGTTCAAATTTCAATTGTTGCTTGTATTTTATTTCGTTATAATTTCAGTTTTTTTGCTTGATATAATTGTTATTTTTTAGCTAATCTTTCTAATTTTATTGATTTTTTTCAGGGATTTCAAATCATTTTATATCATATTAGACAATGGAAGTCTGAACTAATGAAATGTACCATGACACATTGACGACCACCTTCAAACAAATGAATTCAACCCTTTGTTGACTAAAACTCTACAGATAACAAAAATATTGTTTTTTATCAATGAGCCATAATCATTAATGAATTCATATAATCAGAATATTCATTTCAACTTTTCATTACGTTTTTCACAACCTTGTAGATAATAGTAACTATTGTTTGAGTTGAATTTTCCGATGCACTTATGTACAACTTAGATAATCCTGGTTTGTGAAAAGCCTATCGAGAAAAGTTACACAGTTCAGAAGTGATGAGAAACGCTTCAGTTGGATTTATTCTTTGCCAGAGGTTCCAACTCTACCTTTCAGCTGGTTTTGTTATTTTGTGAGTTATAAGCTCAACCTGAAGTTCTAAAATATGAAGCTTTCTTGTGATGTAATCTCTAATCAAACTTCTGTAGAATCAGAAGCCTCGGGGTATGCTCGAAGGCGGACCTGAACTTATCTGAGCAAAATTTTAAATATCTTATGTGATCTTTATAAAGCACTGCAAATTCTTGAGTTTTGACGGTTTCGGAAAGTCTTTTTTACAAATACACCGTTTTCCAAATGAAAGAGTTATTCAAAAGGTATAGTTAGAAATGTATAGAGTTGAATCTCGGAGATAGGGGACAATAGTTCTCTGCATACATCTGATATACATTAATTTTCGGAAATCAAAAGGATTAAGGCAGTCGAACTTCGTCAAAATATCGATAGAATAGAGACATATCAGTATTTTCATTAAAATATAAAATATATAGGGATGATGGAATGTATGATGATGATCGGGCTCCCAAATTGAAAGAAGAGACAAATGTGCTTTCGTCAGTAAAATAATATTATTATTATTATTTTGAAATTATCATTTCAAAATGTCCTATAAGACGAAACTGCTGTAACGTTAGTTACAAACACAAGTGGCCAAATGACAAAGGAAGTTTTATTTCTCATTTTTCATGATGATCTTCTACCACGTAGTAACGGCTACATCCATCAATTCACATTTAAAAGATACAAATCTCTTACAAAAGTGTTTAGCTGAACCAAACTCCAAAACAGAGAAAAACAAATTCATAGCTATGATTAATTAGACGTGTACACATTGAGGGTATGATTACGATGACGCATTTCAATCTGATTTTTTCTCCAGACCGGTTATTAATGTGTAACAAAATAATGTCTTGTCTTTTGTATACCAAATGATCGAAATCTTTTTTAATGCGCTCTTTACATGTAAAACGTTTTGTTGGAAGCTGAAATATTACACAACATTCAAGTTATTAGTCGTTACCAATAACAAATGGGTTGGTGTTAACGTTTTCATGTGTCGAACCAGTTCCATGGAGTCTATTAGGTCAATTCAGGACGAGATATTCGAGATGTTGAGAAATATAACCATTGTTTCTGCGAGCAAAATGTTCGAAATTGGAAATAAGATAAATACTACCGCATAACTCCTCTGCGTTGTGTAATTTTCTCTGAAATATTGTCATGCAATTGTGCGAATGTTCCAGTGGTATGTTGGGCTGGGAGTATGACTAATTAAAGATATAGGAGTTGTCGGTCGCATTGAACCTCCCAGCAGTTTTCAATGGTCGCCAATGGGAAGAGAACTGTTCTGTTGATTTTGATGTTCCGGTAAAATGTTGGTGAAGGCAAAAATTGGAACTGGTCATTACTTCTGAAATAAACACAAGTTTTTTTCCGTCTTGTGTCTTGGAAAGAAAAGAGCATACCCATTTCATCTTGGTATGATAATTGTCTGTTCTGCTGAGCCAGTACTCAAAAATTGATTGGTTTCAAATATTATGAATTATCTTCAGTAAATAAAGAAATCATCTGCAAGTTGCACATAATCTTGCAAAAGTGTATGCCTGATGTTATTCAATATCCCCGATGGTAAGTAGTTATTTAATGAAAGCTAGTTACCAGTATTGTCTAAAATGTAAGATTCATATTGTTATTTTGAACTGTTATATTCGAAATATGGATTTTGTAATGCTCACCTCAACATGGGTTAAAATTAGCTTATTTTTTCGTTTATTTTGTTTGGCCTTTAATTTATACTGCTCGCATATTATATGCTTGCTTGATTGCTTGTATCCCTCGACAACATGATGATGATGAGGAAGGGAGGGGATTGGCATTAGATTGTATTCTATTCGAAATGGGAGGCATATTATATGATCTGAATGAATATCTATATATCTATCGAAACTACGATAAAATGAGAAGCTTGGACCAATATATTGACCATCCTTAATAATCTTTATTAGCCAACTCTCAGTATTACCAGCTGCTCCAGACATTCTTACAATTTTATGCAATTTTATCCACGATCGTGGAGCCAATTGCATCTACAGAAAGCTTGTTTTAACCTATCTTCATTTTGAGGTCAATATTTCCTCACCGTCTCACAATGAAAAGGCTGCATCGCTATTGATGAAAACTTGGGTCCTATGATTTTTTTTGAGTTCATGTTCAACCACAAAAGAGGACAATGACAATTAACCGCTCTCTCATACAGATGAATAGATGAAAACCGACTCAATATCAAATTTTTACAATGTGTTGGGAAAACCACATAAAGGAAACGAGTCCAATAGTTTTTTTTTACGTAATGAAAGTACATTGTTGTAGCAGACCTTGTTTGTGGCCCACTGCAAAAATCGAATATTTGAAAACGAAAAAAATATAAAACTTTTCTTGTAACCATTTTGAGAATAAACAAAGACTTAATTTGTCAGCTCTTGAAATCTGTATTCTGGAGAGCAAAACCTGATATAAATGTACTGAAACCTATCACTTGTGAATAACACCTCCCCAAAAACATTCAATTGAAATGTGATTGCACTGAATTTGATATTTTCATTCCAAAAAAATATGCTTAGGAATTGATTTACATTTGAAAACTTTTTTAGTTGTCTCGTCATGGTGATAATTCGGTACCGGAACAATACATTCCACATAAAATTGAATCCTATAACTATACCAATCTTCTGTTAATTAAAGATCTTTATCCACTCTCGTCTTGATAAGAAGGTGGAACGACCCACTCAGATCTAAATACCACATTTTTTAACGAAATCTCCATATATATGAGTCAGATATTAATATTTATGAATGACGTCTAGACCTTTAAATCTTTTGTTTTATTTATATTTTGGAAATTGATTTCACTTTGAAATGCGGAGAAATGGGTTAAGAATTGACTGTGTGAATAAGAAAAGTTGATTAAATTTGAATGTTTCTCGTTGCTCATTTACATCGAATGTGAAACGCTCGCATGCGAAAATAAAACCTTTACTGCGAACAGCGAAAATGATTGATGTAGTCATTTATTTTTCTAGAAATATAATATCGGTACCATATGTAAATACTAAATTATTAGTTTTTAATATCAACCGCTGAATTTGACTTGGTAATTCCGAAAATAACCTTGTGGATACTGTGCTAAATTACTTGAATATTAAGCGTTTACTGTCGAAATATCTTTGTTCATGAGAGTAGGAAAAACAATCATTGGATACTGATATCAACAGATATATGTAGATTGATTTTCCGTGAAAATTCAAACGTGAAACTTTGTACCAGTTGAGTGCAATTCAACTATAGATTAATAAAAAACAATATGTATCCTAGAATAATCTTAGATTTTAACTTTTTCATTCATGCACAAACAACGAATTATGAAGAAATATAAATAAATACATTGAAACAATTTTAAGAAAGAGCTCATATGAAACAACTAGTGCTTTAATGGCTACACGATTACAAAGAAACTAAAACTTTTCCTTTTCTTATTTTTATGAATCATACAAAGGAATAACCATAATGATAATAACTCGATTAAAAATATCAAAACACTTTTTTCAACTAATAGTAGAATATTTTGAACGACGTAGTCTTTTCAGAATCGTTGATATTGCTGATACTGAATTTGTTCATAAGAACAATACTAATTTAAGAATATCTGACATATTTTGTTGTGAAATCAGTTTTATTTATGTTGGAGAGTTCTACGAAAAAATGAGTACATTTATCTCATGCCTATAACTGCTGGAGAAATATTTATAAAATAAGCAAAAAATTGATATTTTCCATTGTTTATGGTAAATTGGTTAAATATATAAAAGTATTTACAAAACTTAATATTTACTTCATTCTCCACGGTCGAACACCAATTCGAGAATCTGAGAATTAGCTTTTTTATCAATCAATTTTTTTATTGATATTACTTCTGAAACAATTCGAAAAACTGAAAATTTTCAGGAGGTATCTTTTAATCCAACGAACGATATTTTCAGAACGTTCAATATGTTTTTTTTATATTTTCAATAGTTTATCCAAAAATTTTTCAGCAATAAAAGGTAAGTTTATCTCAAACAACTTCATTATGTCGACTTTAAATAATACAGAATTCCTTTTTTTTCTCTCATGTATAACTAGTGAAACAGATATCATTACCATATAACTCAATGAATAAAAGAATGTTGTTATACATTTTTTAATTTTACTCGCCAAACCGGGCCCAGAATTGGATGGAAAATGCTAATTTTCATCTGTAAACCATCAATCGAGAGATGAAATTTGAATATTTCCCTTCCCAATAAAAATATCTAATTTTTAAGATGAAAACAGATTATAGCAGAATGATGAGTATACCTGTAAAACAGGAACAAACTGATAAGAATTAAGCTTACCGCAATTGAGTAAATTAAACAAAGTGTGTCCGGAAATATTTGGTGTCATTTTGAGAAGTCACGATTAGGTTAGGTAACAGATAAAACCACCAATTTGCGTTACCCTGTACCCCTGGTACCCGTCACAGATCCGGCAGGAAAAAAATCTGGAAAATGCTGGGACAAGTTTTATGAATTAATCATTGGTCTAAAATTCATTATTCATAAAAGTTATTGAAATAATATGCATTTTTGTATGTACTGACACTAATATTTCAAATGTAAAAACTATCGAAACTGTTCCTACAGCAAGTTATCTATCTCTTTTTTTTTGATTTTTTTAGAGCACTGATAAGAAATTTTTAAAACAGATTTTAAACCAAAAACAATTGAAGCAGATAAAGTTTCTACAGTTTGATAAAACAAAAACTCAAATATAAAGAGAAACTTGAGAAATATCAATTTATGAATGGTTACTGGATGATTTATAAAATTATATAAAGAACCATAATTACCCGCATCTACTGATAAAATTCCGGATTTGATCAAAAATTCTTTTCTAATTTTAATGAAGTGAATTAACGTATTTACAACTTTTTATTCAACCTTTCATTTCTGAAATGTAATTTACTGCCTACTCAATTATTAACACACCTATGACCTGTTTCCTTTTTAGCAGCGAAAAAAGTCACTTTTTTATTGAGGTAACGTTATTTGAATATGTTGATGTGAATTCCAACAAATAAACTAAAATTAAACCCTGAAAAAAGTATATCTTAGGATATAATTACATGCATTATATTTTTTACAGTTAGAATTTGGTAGCTTGAAGCGCTTTCAACTACATCCATTTAAAGTTGATGGGCGATTATCCCAAATCAAATATAAACGAAATCATCTCGATTCATATCGGTTTTCAAGTTTCATCATAAAAATCGCATTTGCATAATTTGAGTAATATATTATCGTCGGTGTTAAAATAACAAAATTACGGATGTTGATAATCAATTTTTCTAGGCCATAAGGACAGGTACCTACACGGTGAATCAAAGTTCAAAAAGAAATCAGCGAATGGGCTTCAGATATATTCCACGTGAACGCATTTTATTACGATAAAAGTTTATCAGCACAATTTCCGTTTTAACTTCACAAAATCCTAGAGGAGTAAAATCTTCTGAGATAATTCCATTGTCGTATTTCAAATTTTCAAATGACGGTTACGTAATATAATAAATTAGATATAAACTAGCAATAGTTTTATTAATTCTCCTATAAAATTCTTTCTCATATTTAAAAGCTAATAAAATGTGCAATAAATCTTCCCTTTTTAAGGAAACCTACCTCTTACCACATATTAAGAATAATTACCACAAATACAGTCGAAATATCACTAAATCATCACCAGCATCGTAGATGCCCAGGTATCTAACCGATAACAAACCCAAAGAAACCGTCGAAAACTGAATCGACTTACTGTAATATACCTCCACCCTACTTAGCATTTTTTTACTGTGTGAAATTTCAGTTTCCTCGCTTTTTGGGGTCGTCACCCCTTACCTTTAAGGGTTGTTCAGAGTAAGGTGGTGAGTTTTTTACCGTATTTTGTAAGATGATAGCTGGATTACTAAATGATGTTGTTATTTACCTGATAGCCATGAGAAATTTGGGGTTGAAATATCATTTTTGGTAAATTGAACAATTTTTCACCATTCTTTCCGCCCTTCCTCAATGCAGAATCTATCCCTTTATTAATGCATCGTCTGCCATCCTATTGTATGTTTCACGAACGATGTACTTTCGTTTTTTAATCTTTGTCTGATGTTGACTCGAGTTTTTTAAGCCTCAAGGGTTGAAACACGATGCCATACGGGTTGTGGGAATTTTTTTCGGATTAAGTTTTCCTCGAAATTAGAGGTTTATCGTTAAAATTCTACTCGTTGGTACAATCTTATGTTACAGAAATTATATTTCGAATAAAACTATACAAGTTATAGATGAAGTATTTTTTATCAAATGATATGTATTTGTAAATTTAACTCCAAACCCTAAAAACGAAATTTCATATAGGTCAGCGCGCCATATAGGTTTCAACACTGGTGCCAGGCTGAACTTCGAATACATAGTTGTATTCAGGTGCCCTTAGAGAACAAACCTAACTATAAGTAGACACAAACATTTCAAACTCTCTGATCTGGCCTTGAATTGCCACTACTTTGTTTTTGGGCTCTCGTTTCGACTATTTGGCTTGTAGTGAAAGCTACAGAAAAAGGCAGGAGACGAATCTCGTTCAGTTCTCACCCGAAACTTCCACGAAATACATTTTGAGGATAATCAAGTTCTATATAAGAAAAAGTCCATATGAATGCCCTTTTATATATTACGTTGTGCGGCGTTTCTGTGAGTGCTATCTGTTTGTTCGTATGAACATTCTAGCTTCGAAAGACGTTTTTCTTTCTTGTAATTCAATGTTCATGTGAAAGTAGTTGTTTCGAAAGGGCTTTTTCTTCCAGTTTGTATCTGAAAAATTGAGAAAATTCCCCATTATATCGTATTAGAGCTGTCATTCAAATAATTCACCTGAACACTCCTCTATATTTGTACTCTTTTAAGTTCGGCAAAATATTTCATGCCAATCCCTCCCCCTTTACCCCGAAGCTATACAAGTATCCTTAATTACGATTCATTCAACCTTATAATTTCCGTCTGACAATGAGCATATACCGAAGTTCAACATCACAAGAAATTTTCTTTTAATAAATCACGATTGACTGATTGGCATGTGGGCAACTACGTATATACTCGTATGTACATATTCTCTAATTGTTACTGGTTCGTTCAACTCTATAACTCAACATTTTATTCATCTCTTATTATAAACACATTTAACATCTACGGTTAATATCAAACGGGGTATTGGGTACTAATATATGCAGCTTCTATGCCGCGTATTTACATGTGTGCGAAGCGTTTCTTCAAATAAAGACATAAATTCGGAGGTTTTTTTACTCATAAAAGAATTTAGATAACTCACATTCCTCAAAATATACATGATGTACTCTTGTGCTTTTGAACAGTATCATTTAACAACATAATCATTTTTTGTACAACTGTCAAAAAATTTGACATTTCTGTATCTCTACTGATGCCTAAATGTTTCCTATTTTTCACTGCCAAAATAAACATGTAATATTACTTTTTGAACGATTTATTTTTAACAGGGTCAATTATTAATTTATTATTCTTCATAAAACAATTTCATTCATAGGAATAATAATTGATAGTAAAGTTCCAACATAAATTCCCGAAGAAGTTCCGTGTTACTGCTGATCAGAAACGTTGGATATTTCTTGAAGAGTTGATTCCACAATTTTATCAGATATTTTAATTTGTTTGGAAGATGATGGACAATCCAATATTTTGTTAAAAATCTCAATTTTGTTATTCTCACTATCTTCTATATATTCTTCTGCTACGGAGGCTGATTTCCAGCCACCGTGACATTTTATGGATGTAATGTTGCCCCCTGCATTGACCAGAAGAGTTACAGAGCTTCTCTTGTAACAGTGACCTGTGTAGTTTTTATATATGTCTTTTCCAAGTCATTTTGCAATCAAGCTGGGAATTTCTTCTATTCTATTCTTCCCCATATTTTTTAAGGGCAAAACACAAGCACAACAGAAAAATCTTTAAGGCGCTCTCACTGCGAAAGTAGCGATTCACATTAGATTTGAATCGCTGGAGATTAAATCCATTTGGAAAAGTGTTCCCAGGAAGTTTATTCCACATAAACGCAAATGAAAGAAACTAAACACTTCCCGTGGAAG
>WOGO01006144.1:0-11953 GCA_015342085.1 Leptinotarsa defecta
AATAGAAGTATTTAATATTACCGAAGAAGACACAGGAAATGATTAAAAAAGTAATTTTAGTTGAAAAAGACTATATGGAGATTCTACACTTCCATATTAATGGTGGGAATACATTCATTATAGATTTAAATAACGACAGTGATAGTGAAACAGAGAATATGGAAGATGATTTATCAAAAGCTCTCGAAGAAATGAATTCATTGTTATTGTGATTCTTATATGATCAGAAATGATTATTGAATAACGCAATTTGTTAGCTCCTAACTGTATTTTTGATGGGGAGCTGTTGGAATGCTATATCGTTTACTTGAACTATATGTGCATTGACTGCGAGGATGAAGGTTGTCAGCAAGTATCAGTAGTCTCCAAAGGATGAATAATATAAAATGAGTCAACATGGAATTTCTCATTAGCCAAATCTAGTGCAAGTTGAAGAATGACGACGTCTAACTTTTTAACGTGCGATATTTAACACGAAAATATTATATTCATTCATGTGTGTTGCATCGAAGGCAAAGACAGTTAGTTTGGAAAAATCACAAACTGACTATGAAACGGTTGATATTGTCGGGAGATTGAATTACTTTGTGGTAACTGAAGGGAGTCATTTCAAACAAAAATATGTAATTTTCTTCGAATGCGTAACATGAAACTAAATTTTAAAAAACTACTCACAGCTATTTTTCACCCTCAATAATCGTATTTTGGACTGAGATCCAAGAAAGAAGAACTGAGAAATAAACACCCAGGAATCAAAGAATTGGGATACTTCACGTAATTCAGTCATACTTAACAATCTGAACAAGTGATGGTGATATTTATTTAAACATCTCAGGTGAATCCAATAATATCACATCGATTTAAAAATCATTGTTATCAATCAGTCAGAACTCATATTAAATCAGTTCACTGGTGATCATTTTGTATAGGACAATATTGAATTGGGAAACTTCTTTCTCGAGAAATAGCATAAAAACTTTTGGCTTCAAAATGATTTCTGGAGTACAGAACATTCTCGAGAAGTCTCAGAAGTACTACATCGATTTTAGGTAGAAATCTGCAGCCTTCAATACCTGACACACCAGCCTTGTCAGCTCAGGCTGACATATTTTTACTGTCATATGGTCCACTAACTATATAAGTTCCCAAATGATTAACTATTTGAAACAATTCAGTTTGAGTAAGGTTTATTCACATACACACATACTTTGAGCCTGTCATGCTGGGGATCGAATCAGGTTATAAGAGTTAGGCAGAGCCGTTATATTTCTCTACATTAGTGACATAGTTGAAATTGATATCAATCGAAAGTAATCGACAATGTGATTAGAAAAGTGAATGTATCTAATAATTCGATATAAATACCCGACTTTCCAAAAAACTAATGCTTCATTGCTATTCAATATATGGGTTGGATCGAATTTTGAAAATACTGAACATAAAAATGAACCGTTTGTTCAGTTCAACTAGTAAGTCAACTCTGAAGACAAAATTGTGGAGAGTGAGTAATCTGGGATACATGCAATTGGCTGTGATGGCATATGATTCAAGATCAAAAAAATCTAGAGTCACACAACACGCTTCAAAAAACGGCCATGAAATATATAAATATCAAAATTGTTGGAGCCGATACTCAATACTACACTTTTGGATGCCTTCGAGAATTTTCAAATAGAAAAGTGATTCACGAGAAGTATGAACAGTGACTAAGCTCCCCGTTCCATAGTCCATAGTTTACTCTTCCACTAAGTTGAAAATGTCTGGGACTTGCAGTCAGGATAACAGTGAGGATTCTATCTGTCTAATATCAATATAGACAAAATTGGGGTTATGGATTTGATATAGCTCATCACTTGGTTGGCTTAACTTGAATCAAAAAGAGTGTCGGAGTTCTGATTAGTTGAAGCAGTTCTTCAGGCATTGTGTATGTGTTGTAATGCACTATAGCATAAAATGAGAAAATTGAAATGCTCACCAAGAAAAGCTTTTGTTTTGAACTTGTGAAAAAGAGTCCAAATTAACTGTTTTGAATATTTTATTGAATCTCTTTCACAACTGTCAAAAGAAAAATAAATATTGACGAGCAAGTGTGCTCGTTACAAAATTGAAGGTCGACTCTTTCAGTTGTATTGCCAGTTGCATATGCAGGAAATTTTCTGTGAAGATTCCTGCACTGACGCCTGTCGGATATAATTCAACGCCGCGACGTTCTGGGTATTAGCCAGTGGAGTAGTTGTTTTCTGATTGGCGTCAGTCCATTCAACCTACTGTGTAGGTATATCCGAGACTGGTTTGAACATTTGAAGTTCATTTCTTTAGATTTGTTTACTGCCAGTCGTCAAGCATAGCCCACTGACTAATAAGAAAGTTTACTGTTATTATTATTCATTTTGTGAATTTTCCAGCTGATATCTGATGCCTCCAATCTGAAGGATAAATGATTTCATTATCAATTTGCATAGCATTTTTCAAAACAGAAATCAACGACGATATATAATCGAGCGTACGCATAAGGGGTCAATGAATCAAAACATATCGAAATTGCATGCTGAAACCGTGACCGGTCAAATTGTACCTAACGAAAACATTACAAATCAAATAATTTTTAATCACGCTCCCCGTTCTTCCGGGTTTATATATAAAGAACAAGTTATTCCGTTTCGAGTACAGTTTGCAATGGGTCCCTTGCGGACTCTGGCCCTGTTTGGCCTGCTTCTAGTGACAGCGAACATCGGATCATCAGCTCCGAACTGTTTGAAAGACCTAAATATAACTTCATCGAAGCAGTCGTGTTTGCTCGGCCATATAGTACAGCTGCTCAGTAAACTTGTCGAGTGTCAACAGTGTCCGGATGATGGCCAAGTAATTCCGCACAACCTAACACCACCTTACCCACTGCCGCAGTGCGATCCTGAAACTATTGGAATAAGTCAATCGGGTGCTAAACCTTCATCCAGAGATCTAATTCAGGACCAGCAATATTTTGGACAAGATTTACAACGGAAACCAGAAAACTTTGGAGAATCTGAAATCACAGAACTACCCGAGGATACTGATGCCCCAGAAGAACACGAGTTGAAATCAAAATCGGCGGAAAATGAAGCAACCGAACCTCAAGAAGAGTCTGAAAGGGCTTTAGATATATCTGAACGAACATTAGAAGAATCGGAAACAGAAACATCTGAACGGGTGTCAACTACAGAAGAACAAAGGTTCAAACCAGAAGACGACTCGGAGGAATCAGAAGAAGAAGACATATTCATGACTCCAGAATATCCCCCTGAGTTCATGACAGAACCATCAAAAGAATCTTCATCTACAGCGTATTCATCCGAATTTGCACCACAAGATGTTTCAGAGAAAGCAATTAAATTCGAAGCAACGTCTGAAAGAATATTGAATGAGTCAGAAACAGAAATGGGTGGAGATAGTATTACAGGACTGGGTTTAGTACTAAAAAATGACTCTAAAGAGGCGGAAGTAACCATGGAATCGGAACCAGAATCAGAAAGAGCATTAGAAGGATCCAAAACGACAGAAATGTTAGGAGAAAGCACCACAGAAGAGACAGTTCTAAAAAACTACTCAAATGAACCAAAAGAATCAGAGGCACAAATACCAGAAGGAGAGAGAGAATCAATTCCAGAAAATAACTATGAAGAATTAGAAAAAGAAGATATTCATAAGGAAATAGAATCACCATCTGAAAGGCCAATATTTGAATATAAAAAACCAACATCGACTGTCGAAACTACCATAGATCTAACTACAGAATATCATGTCTCGGAGAACAAATTAGAATCGGCATCTGAAAAAACATCGAATGAATCAGAAACAGAACCATTTGAACAAAAAGAAAATACAGAAACACCATTGAGACTTGTGTGGGGAAAGGTCACAAAGCTTTCAGAATCGCCATCTGAAAAGACCACAGATGAATCTGAAATTAAATCGTATGAACTATCTTCTTCGAAACAACCAATTATAGGAAATTCGATTAAATTCGTATCTGGAAATAATTCTGATGAATCAAAAATTTTCTCAAAAGAGGAACGGGAATCGGATACCACATCTGAAAGTTCATTGGATGAATCGGAGACAGAATCATCAGAAACTACAGATGATCCATCAGAACTCTCACGAGAAGACGGCTCAGAAGAGGCGGACCAAATTAATGTAACTGATGAACCAAATTCAATATTTGAAACGGCACCATTTGAAACAGAAACAACAGAACCGAAAAATGACACAGCAGAGTCAGCTGAACAACAGACACCTGAATTCGAACAAGAATCTGAATCAGAGGAATCAGATGAGTCAGAATTTACCACTGAAGAAACATTGGATGACACAGAAACAGATGTATCAACTGGTGAGGAAACTACAGAAGATTCTTCTGAATTCTTACCAAGAGGTAGCTCAGAGGAATCAGAAGAACTCGAACCTACATCTGAACAAACTTCAGATGAATCGGATGAAAATACTTCTGAACAATCTGAACCAGAGACTCAGAGAACATTAGATGAATCGGTGAAGGGAACTCAGGAGGAAGATGAAACTACAAATGAGCCAACTACAGGGGCAGAATCTGTATCAGAAAGTGCTTCAGAAAAGTCAGAAAAACTAGAATCTACATCTGAACAAACTTCAGATGAATCGAATGAAAATACTTCTGAAAAATCTGAACCAGAGTCTGAGAGAACATTAGATGAATCGGTGAAGGAAACTCAGAAGGAAGATGAAACAACAAATGAGCCAACTACACAAGCAGCACCTGTATCAGAAAGTGCTTCAGAAAAACCGGAAGAACTAGAATCTACATCTGAACAAACTTCAGATGAATCTGATGAAAATACTTCTGAAGAACCTGAACCAGAATCTGAGAGAACATTAGATGAATCGGTGAAGGGAACTCAGGAGGAAGATGAAACGACAAATGAGCCAACTACAGAAGCACAACCTGTATCAAAAAGTGCTTCAGAAAAATCAGAAGAAGCAGAACCTACATCTGAAAGAACATTAGATACGTCTAAGCCCTCAAATGCGAATGTTTCGGAGAAATTGAAAGAAACGGAAGTAACCGAGGAAATAGCATCACCTGCGAAAAAATTAGATCAATCAGAAGAGACAAAAACATCCGAAGAAACAGAGTCAACTACCGAAGCAAAGGAAGAAATGTCTGTACCAATAGATGAGTCAGCCAAAGAAGAGTACACTACATCCGAAGAAGAAGAATCCACTACATCCGAAGAAGAAGAGCCCACTTCATCCGAAGAAGAAGAGCCCACTACATCCGAAGAAGAAGGGCCCACTACATTCGAAGAAGAAGAGCCCACTACATCCGAAGAGGAGATGCCAATAACTGCCAAAGGAGAACATAAAACGTTTGTATTGAAAGGATTATATGCATCGTTGAATGAGTCAGATAAAAAAGAAGATCCCACTACATCCGAAAAAGAGGTGCCAATAACTTCCGAAGAAGAAGAAAAAACATCAGTATTGAAAGGATTATATGAATCGGTAACTAAGCCAGCCGAAGAAGAACCACCTACATACGAAAATGAAGATAATACATCCGAACTGAAAGGATCAGCAAATGATATAACTGAAAATGAATCGGAAACAAAAGAGGTTAATGGTATTGTACCAGAAAACAGCTCGGAGAAATCGAAAGAGTTAGAAACAAATGAGAAATCTGAACCCGAATCTCAAAGAACATTAGACGACGAAACAAAACTGAAAGAAGTGGAAACTATAGCAAATTCATCCGAAGGAAGAAAAAGACAGAAATTTGAACCCGAACTAGAAGACGGTTCGCAAGAACGTGATGAAATTGAAGTCACGTCGGAAGGACTATATTCAGCAACAGAATCACAGTACGATCCAGACGAAACTAAAAGGAAAGAAGCAGGGTGTGAACAAGAGTCAATGGTGGGATCCTCAGAAATGCTTTCTCCGATAATAAGGAATAGCAGAAAGTATATTAACCCCCAAACATTTTTCATACCTGTTCTCAGATTTGATGGAACACCCTGTCTCACATCAGATGAATTAAGAGCGTATATTTATAATATGTTTTCTTGCCCGAAACATGGTTTGAAAGCTTTGAAAGTTTAATATCTAATTTTTTTTTGTAAAAATGCAAATGATGCTGTGATATTTTTTGCGGTTACTACTTTTGTCGACAATGGGGAGAAACTATTAGAATAAGACTTTTCCATCTGTGATAAGAATTTGTTAAGAAAAGTTAAAATTGTAGGTTATTTTATTGTGAAAATAACTGTTTTTTCCACAAAAAATTGTTGTTCTACAATAAAGTGGTATTGTATTATTGCTTGACTATTATTTTTTCTACAATCAGTCAAATTCTGTTTCATTGTCCTTTAGACAGTTTCGGACAGTTCATACTGTTATGAATCATCAACAATAGGATTATTCATAAATCAATATTTCAATATGTTCATTCTACGTTCTACGAGGACAAACTTTTACAAAAACATGTGATGTACTTGCTACCAAATGTCCACACAAATGAAATTAAAAAAAAATAGTGTTATCCTACAACACTCATGGTTTATGCAATGAAGAAAATTGATTACTGACTATGATAATGTTGAAATGCCTATTCTTGGATCTGGATTGCGAATCCAACAGTTTCATTGACGTGAACTGACCAAGAGCAGGATTTGAAAAAAAATTTTTTAGAAACAGTTGGTGTATTGAGTAGACATAATTCACATTGCTGAAGTGACAGCAATCAATACACGATATGAATAATAGTTTAAAAACTGAAAAAACGCTTTAGTAGCAACACAAACTACTTCTCTGTCACATAAAAAATGTTGGAAACTTCTAAAGAATACAATAAAGCCTCCCCATGGAGATATGTAGAACATGTAAAAAGATGTTTTTCAGATACAAACTGTAAGAAAAAACCTATTGGAAACAACTCCTTCCATATGAAAAACAAAGGTCCTTGCCTTGAAACCCCTTTTACTGGAAAATTGAATTACACAAAAATTCAAACATGCAAACATGCAAATTGAAACAGATATCATCCATAGGAACTCTACCCGAAATATTATATGAAAAAGTATGGCTATAAAATATCACTTATATGGGACACTTTCATCCTTAATGGTGTAGGTATTTCGAAGGTTCTGGACAAGACACTTATCACCTCATCGGCATCCTTTTGGATAACATTACAAGACGAACAACTTATTTTTCTCGTAATATTATGACTTTATATTAGCAGAAAAGAGAATTATGTTCTTGTAGCGATGACAGTATACCTACATACTGTTTGTTAGTCAATTTACTTCAATGTTCCTATGCAGTTGTTTTTCCTCATTTCTTTGGAAGTTTCCTACATTTATCATTTTGTGATGAAGAAGTAGGAAATCTAAAAGCTTTTCACCGAAATAGGTACGAACCTGTTTGAAAATTGAAGTTGATAGTTGTGCATTTTTGTTCATGTAAATTTTATCGAAATATCGGATAAAAGCTGAAACTATATGATGAAATTGACCGAAACTTGATTCAAAAACACTTTTTTGGTGATAATATCACTAAAGATGATTCGATACTTTGACATAAAAAATGCGTCAAGTCACTGGTAAAATATAATTCCAGATTTACTGAAGACAATTATCTTATAACTGCATAAAAGTGAATTGAACATTTTACACAACAGAGGTACGACTAACAAAATGGTAAAGAAAAAATTCGTAGGATAGTTGTTAGTTCTTGTTAATTTTATATATTCGTTCAAAGAATACAATGGATTTTCAATTGAAATATTCTGTTTTAAAAATCTGTTTAAAATCAGTTTTTCCGTTAATCATTCGTTAATTGAATTATTCCTGAGTATGTTTCAAAATGAATAAGGTTTTTGGTTCTACTTCAGTGATAAGTTCACAATATTACTTGATTAAAAGAATAACAGGGCTAGTAGCATTGGAAACTGTATGATAGTTCTTTGGCAGATAGCACTGCCACCCCAACTTAGTAGATTTTGAGTTTATCACATTCAGACAATAGAAGCAGTAGGAAAACTTTCTATTATAACTACATGATAATTCTTTGACAAGTTTATGGAAACATAAATTGCCTATGTTGATGTCTACGTGACATGATAAATAGAAATAAAAACTGCCTACGTCTATGTTACGTGACTATGTTTATGTAACTATGTTTACATCTACGTGACTATGTTTACATCTACGTGACTTGACTGTGTTTACGTGACTATGTTACGAATGTACCTATACGTATGTTTACCTGTCTATGTTTACGTCTAAGTGACCTGTTGTTCTTGTTGTGACTTGTTGTCCATTTATAAATCTAGGTGACTTTACTATGTTTACGCCTACGTTACGTGAGTGTGTTAACGGACCAAGTTTACGAATGTTTATGTATGTTTACTTATGTTTACCCATGTTTACGTGACTATGTTTATGTGACTATCTTTAGGTCGACATCACTTGATTGAACAGCTGTATTCCCACAAAGGAAACCTTTGAATAGTAACCCTTGCTTTTTGTTTCAGTGGCAGTTGCTTCGAAGGACAGTGGCAGAATGGAAAAAGACACGGCTTGGGTGTGGAAACAAGGGGGCGGTGGATTTACAGGGGGGAATGGACACAGGGTTTCAAGGGTCGGTACGGTGTCAGACAGTCTAATACGTCCACGGCCAAGTATGAAGGGACTTGGGCGAACGGACTTCAGGATGGATACGGATCTGAAACTTACGCTGATGATGGTAAGATGAAACGTGTTAGCAGTTACTAGTCAATGTGCGTTAAAATATTTTAGAATGTTTAACATATATAATGGAAAGTGAATTATTCAAAACAACTCGATATTCCAAACTACAAAGACATCCCCTAAAATAATCTTAGTAACCAGAGGATATGGCCATTTAGTGTCATAAATTTATTCAATTCATAAAATTGTGATCAAACTCAAGTTGCCTCTATTGCTAACGAGCTCGGGCCCATTAGAGAAGCAGCATTGCTTTCTCCGCTGATTAACGAGTGCTAACAGATAAACAATTGAACATCAATTGTCAACTCTTTTCTAAACTTGAGAGGTTATTATGAATTTCATTCTAAAACCAAAAATAACGGAGTAATGCGCCTTTTCCACTTTGCATCAAGTTTGCCATGAAACTTAAAAGTAAAACAATATAGTGGATATCGTTTGCAATATTTGCTATTTAACTCTTCGTGAAAGTACTTGCTGAACGTATATTGTTTGTAACTTATCTTGGGAGGCCGTTTGAAACAATCAATTCAATGAAACTTGTCACTTTGACGTTTATAAAATCACTTATTTGG
The DNA here is from genome assembly GCA_015342085.1 of Leptinotarsa defecta. Taxonomy (NCBI): domain Eukaryota; kingdom Metazoa; phylum Arthropoda; class Insecta; order Coleoptera; family Chrysomelidae; genus Leptinotarsa; species Leptinotarsa defecta. The sequence continues at coordinate 9,341 of WOGO01006144.1, forward strand.
GTCGTTGCTTTTCATGTCAGTTTATTCTAGTTACTGAAAGAGTTTCTACTCATTTCGAAAAAATGTGATATGCTTGAAGTATACATAGTTTATCGAGAAAATTTCGACCGTGCTCTTTGAACTATGTGTTATGTTTCTAGAAAGAACGATTCCTGATCGATATTGTTTTGGTGGATTGAAAATATTTGGACCAGTTTTTTTAACGATAATACTTTAACAAGTGAGCGTTATTTGGAATTTCTCAAAGAATTTTTTTTTGTAATCTCAAATTAGCTAATCGTCAAAGAGTGTTTTTTAACAAAACGGTGCGTCGCCACAAAATACAAGAAACGTAAATTAATTTTTAAGTGATTGCTACCAGAGAACCAGTTCGTACTTGGGACATTACACCTATGGATTTTAATTTCTGGGGAATTTCGGAGAACAAGGAGTATTGCTACAATAGTATCGATGACCTCTAGATAGCGATAACGAAAATAATACATATAAACGATGGTCGAATTGTTTTAAAGACTACAAGAAAGGTTCTTCAGTGTGCCCAAGGTAAATATTTGTTTCGAGGCACCCGGCGATTTTGAAACAAATTTTCATTGTACTTACGTATTTTGATGCATAAATTACGAATCCGAAAAAAAAGCGACGCTCTCCCTTATTTACTAAGTTACGGCCTTTCAAACTTGAGAGAAGGGCAACTTTTCAGCCTTTTTCACAAGATAAACTATTTAAAAACACAAGCATTTATTCACTAAGTCACCTTTACACCTTATTTCTCCTCAATTGACACTTTTCATTTCAACAATTAACATTTTTCCAATAAAATGGTAAAAGCGAGTTAGAAAGACGTGGGATGGATTTTTTAATTGCTCTATAAGTCTTCTCGTTCCTTTTTCATTTATGCTGACAGGTGGACGTGTTCCGCAGTACGGCATTTATTCACCAAGTCACCTTTACACTTCATTTCTCCTCAATCGACACTTTTCAATACAACAATCAACATTTTTCCAATAAAATGTTAAAATATAGGAATATTGACAGCATCAGTCATATCAATTATGCCATTAACCTTAAAAACGTAAAATACAGAGATATATAACCAAAGAGCAGCTCGATACATTTTTTAACATTTTTATTGGAAAAAGATGGTTGTTGAAGTGAAAAGTGTTAAGGAAGGAGGAATAAGGTGTAAAGGTGACCAAGTGAATAAATGCTTGTGTTTCTAAATAGTTTATCTTGTGAAAGAGAAGGCTGCAAAGTTGCCCTTTTCTGAACTTTGAAGGGCCGTAACTTTGTAAATAAGGAAGAGCGCCGCTTTTTTCTTTAGGATTCGTAATCTATGCATCAAAATACGTAATTATACCCAAAAAATTTTTCAAAATCGCCGGGTGCTCTCCCTGGGGAATTTCTAAGAACGAGGTGTATCACTACAATAGAATCGATGACCTCTAGATAGTATTAACGAATAGAATACGTTTAAAAATACGCTATTCGTTATAAAGACTACAAGAAAGGTTCTTAAGTGTGCCCTAAAATGTATTGAGCAAGAAGATGTATCCGAAAATAAAATAAAAATTAAAGTTATATTGCAACCTATACGTATTATTTAATTTTGAATTTCATGGCAAATTTGACAAAAAGTAAAGAAAGCGAACAACTGCTGTGATAGCGAAACATGTCGTGATGTATGTGATATATTTCTGAAAATAAAATTTGTGAAAGTCAAATCGTAAGGTGTAGTTTATGAAAAAACTACTTCATTTTCAGTTTTAGGATACAATTCATAATAACCTTCTATGTTCAGAAAAAAGTTGACACCGATTCATTTCATAAATTACATTTTTTGAGTTGAAATGAAAGCTGATTTTACTGGCTAATTTCATTCGAGTTCAGAACATTTTTTTCACTCACACATAATAAAATTGGAAAATATTTTCTGAAAACGACGAATGAAATTACCCAATGAAATCATCTTTTATTCCAAGTTAAAATCTAAAATGGGCCATCAAAAGCCTCTTATAAAATACACATCCTCGAAAACTTTTGAAAACAGTTCAAAAATAACGCTGTTTAGTATTCCACTTAAGGACAGGTGGAAGTGACGAGTCAGCCATTCAAAAATTCTTTCGTTACTCATCCAAATATTTTTATGAATCTCATTCATGAATGAAATGAAATCACACGATGACTTACTTATTCTCAATCCGAATATCGACAAAACATGGTGACTGACGACTCATTTACTTCTCAGTATGCGTCTTTTGATTTCCATGCGTCATCACTGTGCTTCTGAGAAGATGATAGAGATCGTTGAGCATTCAGGGATTATGTTTCCATAATTCATTCATTTCAACTAGTACGCTTGTCAGTTGCAGTAGCTCATATGCCGAGTAAGTAGTATTGTGTAACTACGAGAATGTTAAAAATCCCCCCTCTTAACTTTCGAAGCGGGCAAGATATCAAGGTTATACAGAGTGTGCCAAATTGGACACTTAAAGGGGAACTCCTGTTTTCAATTTTTCCATCAGTTCGGACTTCCATTGTCTAATATAATATAAATTGATTTGATAACCCTGAAAAAAATCAAAAAGATTAACCGAAAATAACAATTTTATTAAA
>WOGO01006145.1:0-11948 GCA_015342085.1 Leptinotarsa defecta
AACGACCGGGAAAAGTAGTATCCAAATAGTTTCTTACTTGTCTGGAGTAATATGGTGGTGCTCCATCTTGTTGGAATACAATATCCATATCGAAATCATTAGGATTCGCTTCAGCAATTTCAGTGATGAGAGGGTCAACAATAGTTTCCAGCATATTCAAATAAAGTTCCCCTATTTAATTTTGATCAATAAATAGAGGTCCTACAATATGATTTCTCAATATTCCTGTCCAAACGTTAATTTTTTCTGGATATTGAGTATGTGTTTCCCGGAAAACGTGAGGGTTGGGGTACCTCCAATAACGGAAATTTTGTCTGTGAACATTGCCGTTTAAAAAAATGTACATTCGTCACTGAAAGAAATATTGTGGAGATACGTAGAATGCCTTGCAATGGTTTCCGTCATGATTTCGCAGAATTCTATTCTTCAATCAGGGTCATCCTCAGTTAATTGGTGTATCATTTTAATTTTGTATGGATGATATCTACCTATTCCTCTCCACAAAGAAGAAGAAGACACCTCACAAACATTCGCGACGGAATTAAGTTTACTGTTCAGGATGTACTACCATTTCACCAATTATTTGCACTTGCTGTTCTTCGGGAATGGACGGATGACCTGAGGACTATCGATAGTTGTGAATTTGGATACAAGTTCCCTCAAATATTTTCTACAGATAAGACGATGCGGAAAACGTTCATTGAAAATATTTTCGGTCTCGTGAAAGTTACGCGTCGCACCGTCAATAAAAATTGCTTCAATTTTTTCTTCCAATGGGCGATAATTGACCATTTTAGAGATTTTTGACGTGGTAGCTTTCTACTAGTAAAACCGAAAACTAAAAGAATCTTCTAACCGAACAATGATGTTCATTGTCGTACTGACATTTTTGTCGTTTTTATAAATAAAAAATAACTTAACAAACCTTATCGAGTTGTTGGAATTGCCATATGGCAGATAAAAAAGAATATTTCAAGAAATATCGATATTAATATGTTTGTCTTTAGGAAATTATTAAATGTTGTAGTAGGTGAAGATATTGACTTCATATTCTAGGGTTGTGAAATATTCGTCAGGAGCTTCAAAATGATGTGTCATAAGACCCCCCTTTCTATTTAAATTTTTTTCCCAGATCGCGCCCAGTCGCCATGTTGAAATGTTCATCTATCAATTTCACTTCAAAATAAAGTATTCATGCATTTATTTCATTATCCCAAATTTAAATTTTTTGAGTTGACCCGTTCAAAAATTAAAGGGGGGACATCAAAGAAATGCACTGTATGATCAATAAAAAAAGGAGGAAACTGAGACTAGAAATAGAAATAAGGAGTACCTACAAATCTAAAGACTTGACATCAACTTGGATGGAGAGTATGAAAATATACAGGAAGTAATTCAATCGCCACGGATTTTTTCCACAAAATGGAGCTGTTTCTAATCAACAAATATTTCTCCCAGACGATGGTATCGTATATGCAGTGAATCCGCAATGAAATCATTCGAATTCCAAGCACACTGCTGTTTGGATCCGATCTTTCCTGCATTGATAAGGGATAATACTCTCGAAACAGTTTTTTTTTTAAATATTTATCATTAAACTAAACTTTTCAACATTCTTACTGCTAACTATATTATCCAAAATTATTGCTTATTTTAGTTGTGAAGGGTTTATGATCCAGCAAACTTGTGACTGATACCACATCTATTTTAGGTAGAATTGGCAAGACCTTACTGCAAATATTCCGCTAGACCTGCCAGTATCTCCCTGATTCCGCTTCACGTAGAAAAAGCTGTTCGTCTTGCAAAAACTGGCAGACCGGGAGCAGCGTATCTTGACTTCCCAGACAATATCTTGAGAGGTTAGTAAGGATCTTAAGTAATAATGAAATTTAATTTCAATGTGCATTTCATCAGTTCGGACTTCCATTGTCTAATATGATATACATTGATTTGAAATCCCTGAAAGAATCTGTAAAAAATTAAAAAGACTGAAATTACAGTGAAATAACATACAAGCAACAACCAAAATAACCAAGAAAATTGAACTATCAACACGAGCTTGAAAAATAAAAAAAATATTAACAAGAAATGAAAATTAAAAATATAAAATTGAAAAATTCCAAACCAAGTTACTTCACGATGTTTCGATAACACTTATCACTCGAACTATCTGTACTCCTGAAAAAAAATGAGATATTTCGGAAATTGTGAACTCGAATTAATACTGGTATCTCCAAAATTTTCGCTTACTTCATAGGTCGAGTATCGGAGGATTCCATTCCAGACCAATATGGACCAACCCCGATTCCACAGATTTATCCCAACCCTCAAGATATAAGTAGAGCCATTTCTGTGATATGTCAAGCAAAGAATCCTTTAGTGATTGTGGGAAAAGGTGCCGCATATTCCAGAGCAGAAAAAGAAGTTAGAGACTTGATAGAATGTACCAACTTGCCATTTTTAGCTACTCCAATGGGTAAAGGAGTAATTCCTGATACTTCACCAAAATGTGTTGGATCAGCTAGGTGGGTATAGTATAGTTGTTAAGTATTATGTATGTCTGACGTTATTCCAAATTATATTGAAGAAAATAGACATTCAAGATTTTCTAGTTTCATTGTTGCTTGTGGTTGTTTTTGCTTTTTTCCAATTATGTTTTCCAAACACACGTTTTCACAGATGAAGGCAAGAGGAAACGTTACAAAATAAAGAACCACATGCAACTCATTCTTATTTTTTTTAATTGGTATATCACTCACAAAGGACTACAAATTGTGAAGTCTGAATATCACAAAATTACCTGACCAGTATCTCAAAAAAGCAATCACCTTTCAGATCTACAGCTTTACAGCAAGCAGACGTTATCCTCCTTTTGGGAGCACGATTGAACTGGATTCTCCACTTTGGTCGCCCCAAAAGATTTTCGCCAAACGTAAAAATCATCCAAGTAGACCTTAACGCTGAGGAGCTTCACAACAGCGTGAAATCTGAAGTGGGCATTCAAAGTGATATCAAAACGGCGGTGAGGCAAATAGCAGATGGTTTGCAAAAGCAAAATTATGTCTACAGTGATCGTAGCGAATGGTGGAAACTTTTGAAGAAGAAATGCCAAGAAAATCAAAAAATTGTTAAGGTACAATGTTACTGTCTTTATCTATTAGGTTGTTTTAGAAGTTTTACCAGTTTTTAGGAGTCTACGTTGAACTGTAATATTTGAATCGGTGCAAATTTGCCAACGTAACACAAGTCGATTAGTTCGGTTGGCATAAAAATTGTGTGCTCGGGATTCGATAAAATCGATGAAGGTTATTTTGCCTGGTCCTGATTGGCGAAGGTTATACCAGTGAGAAAATCATCGAAGTGCTTGAAAATATGGTAGTCGGTTGGCGAGAGGTCTGTGCAATACTATACGTGAGGCAGAACTTCAACGTTTTGTGAAACGTGCGAACGGGCGTTGTCGTGGATCAGGATCGGACCTCTTCTGTTGCCCAGTCCCGGCTACTGCTGACGTAATTTCAGATACATTTCGTCGATTTTCCCACAAAAGGACTCTGATGTGATGGTTTGGTCCGGTTGCAGTGAATCACACCAACTGCTGACAACCATACAGTAACTATGGTCCAAAAGAGGATCGTTTTGGTTGCGCAAAAGCAAAGAAAAAGAGACTTCGCAATAAGACGATTTTTGTCGATCGTTCAAATCTTGGGCACCCACTTTTCGAACTTTTTGTCCTTTCCAATATGTTTTAAACCATCAAAAGGATCCTCAAATCCTCGTCCTGGATTACTGTAGGCCGACCACTTCTGGGCTCATCTTCGAGGCCAAAATCTCCGGAACGAAATTTTGCAAAACAATGTGCGTTCATCAACACTGTCATTGCCAAATGCCTGGTTAATTTTTTGGGCTACTTCGGTAGCACTTTGGTTCAATTTGAATTCGTAGGAAAAATTGCCTGAAAATCGCTCAAGAACACTATATAGTAATGACACAGTAAAAATCAACCAGTAAGTCCACTCCCACTACTTTCATTCATAAATTTACAATGTTCTCGGTGACCTTGAAACGAAATACGGAGTCAATTTCGTTCTGTTACTATAGGCGTGCGCTCATATAATAATGTCTTCTTCACATCTCCCATTTTCTAATCACTTGATAATAAAACAAACAACAATAACCAACTACAAAAACTAAAAACAATAATAACAACAGCGAATAAACTAAACACAATATCAATTTTCGGCCGTTTATAATAACTAATCCGATGCCGGTGGGACCGTCGAATCCTTCGATACTACAGCACTGAACGAGTTGGATGAGAATCTCATCCTAAGAACGGTTGAAGGTCCCGGCAACTCGGACAGCTCACGTGGTAAGAGAGCCTACTAGTTGTATTTATACTGTGGTAATGAACTGAAAAGTGGCAAACAAATAATATTTGTAAAAAATGAGTAGCATTGGAGGAATTTTCAGAATCCAAAATCCTAATATTTTGGTTATCTCAATAATGATAATTTTGGCGGGTCACTTGATCATTCAAAATAAAGGTGTACATTAGTAACCTTTTTTTATTGATTCTTAAAGGAAAGTAATAATAATAATAATTTATTCTACTCTTGTTTTACATTTGTGTACATACATATGACACAGTGCAGAAGATAAGCGGGGAAGGGGAATGAATGGGCAAACCTACAGAAGATCAAATCTGTGCGTAGGGAATTAGACAGGGAGATTCAATTGAATCTGGAATTGATAATGATAATATATCATAGTACATAGTTCTAGTACTAATTGCGAGAATAATTAAAAATATAGCTGTGTTTCATTTTTTGTAGGCGATGGCCGCAGATGTGTCTGTTCCATTGAATTATTATGCGGTTTTCAAGAATTTATTTGACAGTTTGCCTGAAGACTGTATCATCGTTAGTGAAGGAGCTAATACCATGGATATTGGAAGGTCGATGTTATTGAATAATCAACCTAGGCACAGATTGGATGCTGGAACATTTGGAACAATGGGGGTAAGTTGAAAGTAGCAGGTTGAAATTAAGTCTCACATCCATGACTCTGAATTATCAAAAAGTATCATTCAAGTAACTCGTTTGCATTTTATTATTGATAGTTTTCAGTTTTAGTGACAAAATCAGTGATCTCTGTGTTCTTCAATAGATTATTCTAAATTTTAAGTGAGGTGGAATCAAAGTTTCACCGTCTTCACTTTAAGTTTCAACATTCAATTTGTCGAATGTAAAAAATACTAATCTTTTTATAATGAGTTGAAAGTAGAATAATTACATTTTGATGTGAAACATCTATAGCCGCACGTACTACAATATACATAACCTGTGTTTCACTTAATAAATAATTTTTAAAATAAATAAATATAAAATATGTCTGACAGTGATAATTTAGCATCCTGCAAAGAAAGCAAAATCACATTATGACACACTATCAAGTCGTCAGTAAGTTAATTATATTTTTATATTTCATAATTAAAGTGTGCATTCATCTGTGCATTAAGCCCGCGTATATTTAGTCTGTCTCAAGGGTCAGTAAGTGTAAAATCTATTCTCTTGGTAGATTGAAATTTACACAATTTTCACTAGTAATACCACTAGATGTCAAATTATTTCCGGAAATTTTTTCGAGCTTATCAATATTTTGAAAACTTCCCGAGTCTCAGACGAGGGAAATTTTCTAGAAATATTCATGAGCGAGAAAAAAATTTCGGATATTAATTTGGCCTCGCCTGGTATTGGGTGAGAAAATTTGGTGAGAAAATTTAAAATTTATTTTTCCATTTCCAACAATCCAAATTATTTTCATTGTAGTTGCATGGTAATACCATTTCAAGATAGAAAATAGTATATTCTTCAATTTCACATAAGTTTTGAGTAAGTACATGTGGTAGAAATTTGTTTTTTTGCGTTTTTATTAATGTGGGTTATGGGCACTTTAATGGTATGGAATTCATAACCACCGTCAGCAAGAATCAATTATAGGAGTTTGTGATCATTGTATTTTGACAGTTTGAAACATCAAAAAAACTCGTGTTTTGTTGCGATAAAGAATATTGCAGAGCCAGTAAAACTAACCAAATTCTTCGTTTAAAAAATGAATCGATTTGAAAATCATACTATATGCAAAAAATGGGTGGAATTGTCTAATGTAATGATCAAACATGTTACCATGACTTATTTACTCGCATTAATAGAGGATTGTGGCTCCAACTTGAAGAGAGAAAATTTGTTCCAAATTGTTCACGAATATTTGCATCTAAACTACGCAAAATTGAAAGTACTGAATGGGAAAAAGGTGATCAAATTAGTGTCTGAATATTATATATATTTATTAGACATAAACCCTCAATTGAAAACATTCAAAGTCCTGCATTTTCGCCATTAGGCTGTCAAAAATGGTCTGTTGTAAACGTTAAAAAATTTCCAGTATAATTCGCTGTTGGGTATCCCACGAGAAAAAAATGTTCACTAAAATACCTCCTTTGCCATGGTGATTTGTCAAAATAACGTATTTTGATTGGTTCAAAATTACAGGGGTGGAATTTTCATAGCATATAATATTTTATAATAAATTATTAATAAATATTAATAAATTATAAATAAATTGAAGGATAAATTTCATAAAGACTGATAAAATTGTATTTCAAAATCAGCTGATAGCGAGTAGCACACGAATGTTTTTCCTATTTGTTATTAACAGAAACAATTAATTAATTTTCTAATGATGGTGGAATTTTTGTTGAACCATTTATTATTGATATTTGTAATTCGAGATCTTTGGTAATGCATTGCAATAACAAGTTGAGTTTAACCATTTGCATCTATTGGGTAAAATAAACAAAATAAACAAGTCTCCTTACGCTAGCCAATCAGATTCAATTACAACCGGCTGGCGGAAATCATTGTTACAATGTTGGAGTGGTCAATTACGTTTCAACGCCTGTTGTGTGTACACATACGGTATCTATCTATCTGTATCTATAGAGTAGGGAGGGTAAATGTAGGCACAGCACTTAGGCCACATGTGACCCATTGTACATCCTCCCGAGGAGTTGTCCTCCTAGGTCATCGTACACCCTGTCCTTTCCAGAATGGTGGACAGGTCCACGAGAGACATCTCGTTTTTATCGGTAGGTGAAGGCCAAGAATCGCCGAACATACACTCTCTTATTGACGATAACTCCGGACACTCGCATAGGACATGTCTGACAGTTTCATCTTCCTGTTCACACATCCTGCATAGAGGTGTGTCCACTAGCCCCATATTATGGTGGTGTTTCCTCAGTTGACAGTGGCCAGTCAGAAATCGTACTGTTAAGCGTAAATTTTTCCTGGTCATCGCGAGATATTTCTTCGGCGTCACTTTCCCATGGTCGCCCAGGGTGATCCTGGCAAAATTGCATCCTTTGATTTCATCCCATCTCTTTAGGGATTGATCATGGGTGTAACGTTTGGCTAGTTCCACAATTGTCGCAATCAGGCCGTAGGTGCCACTGGGTCCTAAAATTCTTAGCTTGGCTTGGGTAAAGAGTCGGCATTGCGATTACCTTTACTCCTGTCGTGCCCTTTAATCCAACTAAGGATGTTATTATATACCGAGGCTTTGTACACATACGGTATTTTAAAATTTAAAATGTTCAAGATGTCAAATGTCTATACCCAGCGCGACTCTGAACAAGCAGCCTTGTCTGGGAGATCACGTGCACTATGCATGATAATGTCATCGTTGCTTAGTTGGACAGAGTACAGTATATTAACGCCACATTGAAATGTTTTCATGTATTCTACAAAGAATATGATAACATGTGAGATATTTTCCATTCCCTCCTCACTTGTAATCAATGGTACTGATTCCTCATCACCACCAGAATAACCAATCAAGAAGTGGTCCGGAGTAAGTAACTCTGCATCGGTAGGGTTAGTCGATACTCTCGTCAAAAGTCGAGAGTTTCCGTTTTGGCAAATAATGTTTGCAGTGTTTCTTCTCGAAGAATCTGATCATGGAAAACTTTGCTAATAGTTCTTTTAATTGTTCTGAACAATTTCTTTCAAGCTTCTCCCATATGAAGTGAAGAGGCAGGAATATACTTGTAAGTGACTCCTCTTCCAGACATACAATCAATTATACTGGAATGGTCCATTTCTTAGATGGTTTGATGTATTTCTTTTGATGCGCCTCTTATATTTGTCCCACAATACTCTTCCTGCAGCCATTCTCAAGATTGCTTGAATGATCGAGCCGGTGTTGAGGCTATGGGCTACTTCAAGACTGATGGCTCTAAGCGCTAAGCAGAAGAACAAAAAGCCACGCTCATCTTCGATATTCGAGAATTGAGTTCTCTGTCTTCTGGCGTCTTCGTGCTATCGCTCTTACTTACTCAGGTTTGTCCTTTAAGAACAGTTGAGTCCAGCAATATCAGTCTGCTCCGTTAATCAGGGAAGCTATGGATTATACTGTAGACGACCCCTCCCGATATAGAAGGCCCAGACACTCTGTCGAATGAGGCACTCATGTCCTCCGTTAGAAGATGAACAACATCTTCATCCAAACACCCCAGCCAGGAAGGGGTTCGCCGTGAAGGGCGGTAACGATGTCTGAGGACTTTCATACCGCCACCAAATAATCAGTCTTGACCCGTTCGTCCTTCTGACGAGCATCAGTCCTAAGAGTAAGGGAGCTGGGCTCCAACCTGCTTGAAACGAAGATGGCTTTCCACATATCAGTCTGCTCTCGTCGGCGACTAAGCTGGCTGAAAGAGTCGTTCTGCAAAGGCTCAACAAAGAAGTTGAGGACCGAAATGTTCTGCCTAACGAACAAGTTGGATTCAGGAAAGAACACTCCACCGAGATACAGACTCTAAGACTGGTCGAAAACACCATCGAATAGCTGAACAATAATCATAAATTTCAAGTTGTCCTTTTAGACATTTCGAAAGCCTTCGACCGTGTGTGGCATGAAGGCATAGATTGGGTCTTTCCTGAAAGACAGAACATTTCAGGTTAGAGTAGGGGGCTCCTTGTCTGACAAGAGGGAGATCCTCCCTGGAGTGCCACAGGGAGTTGTGCTCTTCCCCATGCTATACTCGCTCTACACCAGCGACCTTCCGAGGTCCGAGCGTGTGAAGGTGTCTCCCTACGCCGGTGACACGGCTCTTCTCTCATCTTCCGTGGGTCGGAAGCTCGGGATCGTCTACATGCAACGTGCATTGGACGACTTCGAGCGCTGGTACCTTGAATAGAAGATCCGAGTGAACCCAGAAAAGACTCAGGCGATAACCTTGGTAAGAACGATATCTTCTCCGGCTAGGCAAATGAGGGTCTTTGGAGGATCGACTGGCGAGCGCGTGTAAAGTATCTCAGCTTTTTAATAGATTAGGCTTACCTAGAACACGCACATTGAATCTGTCAAGACAAAGATCGAGGGTCGAATCAGAAGTCTGCACCCTCTGATCGACAGAAAGTCAAAAATAAGTTTGAAAAACAAAATTACTATCTTAAATACAATGTTCAAGCCTCTCATCATGTATGCTTCAGGCATCTGGGGACAAGTGTCTCCGAGCAATATCTCCATTCTTGAGAGACTACAAAATGAGTTTAAATTTCATTAGTTCAGACTTCCATTGTCTAATATTATGTAAAATAATTCGAAATCCCTGAAAGAACTAAAAAAAAAGAAGAATTGAAAAATAATAGCTGAAAATATTATAGTAAGCAAAAAAACCTGAAATGAAATAAGAGTGGAGTTAAATACAACTAAAAATAGAGCAATTGAATAAAAAACTTTAAAAAATAAAGAGATTCCAAGCCAATTTACTTCGCGACGTTTCGATTATTAGTATCCACAATTGTCTTCTTCTTATGGGTCATTCGAGAACTTTCACTTGTCTCCACTTTCCTTTTTCCGCTTCACCGGTTTAGTGGGAGATGGCCGTTTGGCGGGAGTTGGCCATTTTTCGCTTGCTTCTGGGTTTCCATGAGTTGCGTATCTCTACGCTGGCTTGGCTGAATACATTGTTGTTCAACATGTAGGTATGCGTCTTCTTTGAATTTCCTCCTAAACCAATGTTCCTCCCTGTATATGATCTCAGCTTGGGATCACTCGATGTTATGTTGCTGGGTCCAAACACGCTCTGCTATTCCTGATTTGCTGGTTTTCCCTTGCTGTGTGTGATTTTTGTGCTCGGCAATGCAAACATTCAATGGCCTCTTAGTTCCACCTATAAAGGATTTTCCGCACTCACAGGGTATCCAGTAAATGCAATTCTTGGAATCGCAGTCCGTGTTTGATGGCCTAGTTTTTGTGAGGCTGTTACGGATAGTGTTTCCGGATCTGAAGCAGGTTCTGATGTTGTACTTGGACCCAATTCTTCTTATCCTTTCCGATAATCCTCTGATGTAGGGAAGTGCAAGCACTGGTTGTGACAGCTTGTCTTCCTTGCGAGGCTCCTGCTGTCTTTTAGCCAAAGTCTGTTCCACCATCGCTTTGATGATGTCTAGTTCCTGAATTTGAGTCTGAAAGTCTCAGGACTTTCATTTTTCCTGACGAACGCCAGCTGTAAGGGTAATAGATCCAGGCTCCAACTGTTTAAAACCAAGATGACTATTACGAACATTACATTTGTGGTTTGTTTCAATTAAACACAAATTTTAAGTGTTTTTTAACTGGCATTTGTAGAAGAAAAAGATGCTCTATTAAAGTATGTGTTAAATCGCGTATTTTATTGTTGACGCACATGTATTCTTTCGTTGAGCCAACTGTAGAAATTGTTACTTTGCTCATACTCTTTTATAATGCCTTGAATATATTATAAATCATGATTTATTTTAGGTCGGTATGGGTTTTGGAATCGCAGCAGCATTATACTGCAGAGACAACGAGCCAGACAAAAGAGTGATTTGTGTTGAAGGTGATTCAGCATTCGGCTTCTCCGGAATGGAAATAGAAACCATGGTGAGGTATAAATTGCCTATTACTATCGTAATTGTAAACAATTCTGGAATATATACTGGAATGGATCCAGATGTATTCAAAGAAATCAGAGACGTTGAAGTGACAGAAATTGCAAAGGTGTAAGTATACTAAATATCCTAACTATTTCATATGATTTTCTTTATGTGGTTTAGATATACCGAGGAGAACATAAACACAAGCATCTTGCATTGAATTAAAAAAAAAAACAACAATACAGTAATCGTTATTTTTTTTTTAAACTAGTAATTGCTGGAAAATCGATTAATTATTAATTTAAAATTATTATTTTCACAAACATGCCAAAATATGGCCCAACTTCCACCCTCAGAGTAATACAAAATTGAAACTTATGACATGTGTCGTTTTCTCCAGCGGCTGAATTCAACAACTACCGTCTACCAATGTAATGCAAGAATGTACAAATTATCCCAAACCTCGAAATTATTTATATTTCCATCATGCATTGGTTCAACTTTCAACATAATAATAAGGAATCACAAAGAGGTTTGCCTTAGAAAATATATTGAAGCATTGCCGGTCTATTACAAATTGTAATATATTCATTACTACTTTACTGTAGTTCAGTGATATGTAGTTTTCTAATAGGAACAATACTAATAAATATACAGCATTCTGAATCAAATTTAATTTTTAAATTTTCATGAAGTGACTGAAAATATTATTTAGTGTCGCTAATCACATTAGGAGACATGGCATGGAATTTTCAAACACGCAGTTCCAGTGTGAAACGTTTCTTGAGATTTTCCTGCTTATTCTGCAGAAAAGCCTCGTCAGAGTGCTATAGTCTAGAGCAGGGGTCTCCAAACTACGGCCCGCGGGCCAAATCCGGCCCGCCAGTGTCATCAATCCGGCCTGCGACAGCCAATGATTTACTGTCATCAATCTGGCCCGCGACAGCCAATGATTACCTAATTGTTGTTACTATTGCTGTGATAAGT
>WOGO01006146.1:0-11946 GCA_015342085.1 Leptinotarsa defecta
CTTTTGCTGACAAGGGGGATGGGGGGGTAAATAATTGTAATAAATCTGCTTACGTAATATTTGAACGGCCCCATATGGCGGTACTATGCTGTCAAACAACTCGATATAAAGAGAAACTAACGACGAAATTTTCTCAGTTTTTGAATGAACGTCAACAATTGAAATTTTTCACTTATCAACGAACTTTTATTTACTGACTTTTATTATTTTGCCAATTTTCACTTCATTGATCTCAAAAATCTAAATAGGAAGTGGTATTTTCTGAACTTCAACATCAAAGTGTACCTGTTTTACTATAAAAAATGATACTGTGCTGTCCATTTATCTGTACGGGTGAAAAGTGTCATTTTTATAAAGTTATTATTTTATAATGAGAGCTTTCGACACTTTCACTTTTTCACTGGCAGAGAAAAATAAACAGATTACTATCTGCGACACCTTTTTGTAGTCAAGGTTGAAGTTCAAAAAAAAAAGAAATTTCTATTTAGATTTCCGAGATAAATGATGTAAAAAATGGCTTTCAAACAGAATTGATAAAAAGTACGTGGGTGAGTCAAAATCTTTTATCTTTAAACTTTTATTCAAAAACTAAGCAAACTTCGACGTTAGCATCCTACATCGAGTTTGACAATATTTATGTATGTGCTATATTCGATAGAAATGGCCACATGTGGCTCAGAGAGTTAGTAACACACCCTACTCAGAAGAAGCTAATGACTATAGTAGTCAATATCAAAGACATAAAATCGACAGCAAAATTTTTGTTATGATTTCAGAGGCACAAGGCTTATTTTATTAATTGAGAATCACTTTTGTGGATAAAATTAAACTTTTTCAAAAATCAATGTAAAAGTCGAAGGAGATTTTAATTGAGCTGAATTTTCCGTTTAGCTCTTCATCAAAAGCGATAAAACCAGTAAAAATATATTCGCGATCATTTATTCAAAACTCAACCATTCTTTAGAGTGAGAAATTCAACATAATCAAGTGATGTAAAATATTATCAAAAATTACAGCTATCCAATACTAGTGGTGAAACAGCACAGCAATAGTGTGCCAGCAGGTCTTGAATTCGATTCTGCATATGACTACATTCATTTTTATAAACAAATGCCTAAAACAACAAATTACCAATAACTAAAGAATATATACAAAAAGACATTTGAAAGATAGTTAATTTATCTACAAAAATGATCTGAATGTTTATTGTCGTATCTCTAATAGTTTAAAAGTTATATGAACATTAAAGTCAACAAATGGGTCAGCTGCTGCAACTTTTGCAGCAAGTGTATTTTCAAAACTGAATAAAAAATGGAAAAAAATTGTTTTCAGTATTTTCATGCTCGTGGTTGTTTTTGTACTTTTTATAACTTTCAAGAAAAAAATAAAGCTAAGAGGAGAATTTGTTTATAACAAATTGTTAAGTTTATAAACAATGGAATTGTTAATGAATTTTATTCTGTTATTTTGTAGGGAACTTAACTAATAAATTAAACAGTAGATATATAAAAAAACGATTATAAACAATTAAATATTATTTTCAAGAATTATTTTATCATGATTGACAGTTCTCAGAAAAGTTGTAAATTTTTTTTTTTTTTTGAATATTAAAATAGTCTTATTTGTCTATACAAAAAAATTATAAACAAATGGAGATAAAATTATTTGTTTAAGTTTATAAATGTCTTTTATTGATATAAAAACGATAAAATAATGTTCAATGAAGTTAATTTTTTTTCCAAATAATTGTGTTTTTTCTTTTTTTGTTTACTTTGAAACATTATTATAAACGAAGTATTAAAATTTTCAGAACATGCAATCTTCTTTTGCATGTATTTAAGAAGGGCTCCAGGAAACGAAAACATTTTACGGTAATTATTTAAATATTTCTTTTATTTAAAACGATAAAGTTTTAGAAATTTTTGTTAATTAACAATTATCTAGATTATTGAAAAATTAACTTTAACGGAAATCAGTTCTCTATGGTAATTAGATCATATCATAATTTTTTTAAATTTTTCTATTTTCTATAAGTACCTCAAAAAATTATTTTCAAGTTACATACTCGCTTAGAGGCCATGCGCGCAACCTAAAAGTGGCGCGCAGACAAGTTTCAGCGTAAAATTAAAATTATAAATAATGGGGATACCGATTAGGGAGTCGAAACTCTTTTTTAGTAAATTTTCTCCTCTTTAAGGATCTTTTTTTCAAAATTCAAAAATATTTATAGTTTACGAACTATAAACAACAAAACCAAACACTGTTTCCTAGGGTCTTTAATTGTTTATAACTTTTAAAAATTTTTATGAACTAATTTACTTTTTTTTTCACAATGATCTAGACAATATTCCGGATCAAATGAGCCTAACCATTTAATTTTACAAAAAGTATGTCCATTTAACACGAATCTAAACTTAAAGCCCAGACTAATTCATACAAACATAAGTATTTCTAAATTAGTGAACTCATATACTAACGAAGTCACCGACAAAGAGAGGACAGCACTATGTTGCGACATCTCCGGGTCTCACTTTGCACGCAGCAATTAAATCGAAGGCACCTTTAGAATACACGAATGAAAATATACGGGAGGAACAGCGACCTCAAGTGCCCAACCATTGAACTGAAATATATGCGGTGAACGGGTTTTCATACCAAATGAGGTCCAATTTTTTTTTTGCGAAATAACAATATCTTGTGGTGAGACACTTATTAGAACTATTTGATTCATGAAACAAAGTGAGGTCAGTATATTGGCCCTCACTTTGTCGCGGACCTCACTTCAACCGTAATTTTTCAATGAAAGTGGCTCACTTCCTTCCATAGCTATAAAATTATGATGCAGATGAAATTATAAGGTATATTTTTAAATTTTCTATACCACCTTAAGATTTCAAAATTAGGACCTATTCAACTAACATCATACTGGCAAAAATATAGAAATTGAATTATTTGCTCCCTCCTATACCCCATTAGGTCAAGTTAAATTTTCAACCATAACTTATGTGTGATTCTTACTATTTCTGAGATCCTCGTGCATCGACTTTTTTTTTAAGGACAAAACACAAGCACTACAGGAAAAGTTCAAATATCTAATATATTTACCTGGATATAATTATCTAGCTTTGCATTAAGTTCTTGTTTCTCTTTAGTTACATCTTCAATTTTTTCCATCAGCCCATGTTTCTCATTCATCAGTTCCTCTATTACCCTTTGAAGTTCTTTATTTTCACTTTCCAATTTATCTAGTTGTTCTTCGATCTGTATGGACTGGATTTCTGTTGTTACTTGTACATTCTTTAGATGTGAGAAGTCTGCCATTTTCTCGTTGAGACTCTTCATCTCTTCTTTCAAAGATATAATCTCTGAAAAACATCTTAATTTTTTTGTGTTTTGACACCTATCAGTATGTTTCAATGTTAGGATTTTCATTTAACAAAATTCTGTAGATTATAAAAAATAGATTGTATAATTGAAGATCCCTTAGTAATCAATTCAAAATAGATATTTCAATTCACAATAATTCACATAGAGCTGAAAATTGGTACAGGTCTTAAATACATTGCTATAAACAAAATATAAAGTCACCACCGATCCTTATGTGCTAAAAAAATGATTAAAGGTCAAACGTCATTAAATAACAAGCTCTCATTTCCATGTCCTAAAATGAAGAAAAAAATTTTTGAATCACATCAAATCCATCAATTCAAAAGCTTGTCGCAAGATCAATCTGGTTTATAATTTTTTTTTATTACTTATGTTAAGATCAAGTTACGTGATTATCTTGTGACAAGCTTTTATATCATATAAATTGTAAATAAAAGTTTGTTTCCAAAAACGCTTACCATTCTCTAAGTTTAGTGTGGGACAGAATTCTCCAAAATACCAAGGAATTCTATGTTATAACCGTTTCAATAGGATCTTTGGTGAGATAAAAAATGTTAATACCTTCAAAACAACATTATTCAATTACCTTAATGAAAATACTTTTTATACATTAGAGGAGTACCTCATTGTTTAATGCACTGTCTGTGAGTTTTTCATATTTTCTTGTGAGCTCTATAATGTTTCTATGAGTTTTAATACTATATGTTTTGACTAGTCTAATAAGTTTTATACCATTGTGTAAAAAACTTCAATGATGAATGAATTGTCTATATCTGTATCTGTTTCTATAATATCACTTGATTTTTTATTTTATATTTAGTCTTTTAGTTCATTTAATGTTCAATTTCCTGGTAATTTATAAATCAAAATGAATCTGAAGACTGTATCAAGGAGAGATACATACGAATAGTAAAAAAAATGAAATTAAATCTTGTAACAATTATATGTATTTATTCAAAGTAAACTTACAGAATCATATACAATTTCAAATGGCATATAAACAATATCAATAAAAAATAGACAATATAAAAAAAAGAAAAAAACAAGTACAAAGCAAAACAAAACAAATTAAATCTAGCAATTGCGGCGACTTAAGAGTATCAAAAGTAATTGATCTTCCAAATAGCTTGCTTTTTAAACTGGGCAGAAGACAAATGTGTGATATCAAGGGATGAGAAGTTTTAAGTATAGTTTCTTTGCAATCTTGTAGCGAAAGCAGTATTTCCATAATTGGTTCGATGATTTTGCATATAGACAAACCGTCTTTAACGGGTGGTTCTGACAGCCTCTTTAAGATATTTGAACAATCTATTGTAAGCCTGGTATGGGCATCAATTCTGTGAAAATACAATCTCATTTTCCAAATTAAAAATTTTGTGAAACGCCCTTGTAGTTTTTCTAGCCTTTATGACTTATATAATGCGGTGACCAGATAATACTAGTGTTCTAGAATACTAAGAACTAGTGATAAATACAACGATTTTATTGCATCCAGATCTAAAATATGTAGTGTATGTCTTTTGATGAATACCAGCATTTAGGCTTTGTTACAAATATTGTAACTTACCTAAACAGGTTAATACCTAGAAATCAGTCTGTAGGTGATCTACTTAATTGATTTTAGCGTGGTGCTGCTGCTGGGTGAATGAGAAACATTTGCAAGACTATACTCTGTGATAAATATCGTATCCAAAATATTCATTTTTTTATATATATATGCGAGAAACTGAAAAAGGTTAAGGTATCTGTAAGGCATAATGTCGTCGGATATAATTCAATGTCCAGCATGGAATTAGTCGAGGAAGTAGTTGTTTTCGGCAGGCATTTACCAAAACCTACTGTATAGATACGTTGGATGAGATGAATGTTTTGAGATTTCATTTTGATACATTAAATTTCTCATTGTTAATTTAGAATCAGAATTACATTACAAACATGTATGTTTTGAATAAAAACAATAGCAATTTGACTGTACAAACAAAAATTACAGAAGTAGTTAACTCATTTAGATTATAAAGCAAATTTGATTGCAAGAATTTGCAGTACTTGATGGCCTTCGCAAAAGGAGTGTCTATCTATAATAGCCTCTAGTTCTCAATTCATAATTTTTTTTCCTCTCATATATTTGAGTAATTTTTGCCGACTTCATAAGACTGGTAAATAATATGTGTACAAGAGGTCCTGCCAATTCTTTTTCAAAGTATCAGAATGGGTAGGAATTTCTTCTGGGACAATTGGCATTTCATTTTTGAGTTTTTTATCATGGTAATCATCTCTTTGCCAGTGAAAGGCATCAGAATAATACAGTTGGAATTAAGCAAGCGTCGAAGCAAGTTCAATGTGAAGTTCAAAGATATTTTTGTCGACGATTGCCACATCATTTTTCATACAGTCAGCCTTACGTCACAATCTGCTGAATCCGCCAGTGTATGTGATGCCACCAGACAAATAAAAAAGTTTCATGAATCAGTATCTCACCGTAAGGACAGAATAATTATTTTGAAATTAAATCCACTGGACATTGCTAGAAATGTGATCATTGTATCATAACGTGTAGTGACACCAGCCAAACTGTCAAAAGTAGATAATTTCGCTATAACAACATCGCCCCTAACCATTGAAGACATTGCTGATGATGCCCATCAAAGTTATGGGTGAAATGTTCGGAGTTAATCTCTCCATTGAACCACGGCTATCCAAAGTTCAAACATTTAAAGTTAGCGGGAAAAATTTATATTCATGACCTTTGTCCTTCAATAACTTTTTAGCACACATGGGATCAGTGGGACCTTTTGTTATATAATTGATAACAGAAATTGACTACACAGAAATTGTAAATGTGCGTTTTTTCATTGTTAGTCAATAATTCAATAGCGACAGCGCAACTAGCAAAGATGACAGATCCAATGAGAACACGTCCAAAGAACTTTGAGACTGACTGACGAGAACAATCCGAATTTGCTATGAAACCATCCCTCCTCCAAGAAGAAATAGTGCAAATAATATAATGTACCTGTTAAAAAAATGACAATACATTGAAACAAATTAGTAGTTTTTCTTACCTGTTTCTAGCAATGATATAATTTTATCTTTTTCCTCAAGATCTTTCAAGTTCCTATCCAGTTCCTTCTGTATTTCTGTATTTTCTTCTAATTTTTTATCTTCTGAAAGTACAACTAAAATTATTATTGATGAAAAAAGTTGAAACTCTCTATACCTTTAATAGAATCAGTTGAATCGACCATTTTCAACTGCATATTGCCTTTCTCTTCTTCTAGTTCTGCAATTTTCTCGTTTAGTTTAGTAATTTCATTCTGTAATTGTACGACCAGAGCATTGGCATCACTAATTTTTTTGAATGCATCAATTTTTTTATTCAATTCTTTGATTTTGCTTTTACTTTGTGCTTTTATTTTAATCATATTTTTGTTACTTTCGTCTAGCTGTTTCTTTAATTTTGCAACTTCATTATCATTACTTTCCACTGTTTCCATTGAAATTCCCGCACTTTTGAATCTATTGATGTCAGATAGGCTGTCTTCCAATCTTTTCTCCAAATCTGCAATTTTTTCAATATATTGATTATTGCTTGAAGTAGTTTGGTCTAGTTTGTGTTGCAAAGTAGCAATAAGTTTCTCGTAGTTATCGTCTTCTAGTTTTTCAGAATTATTACTATGCTTTAGATATTCATTTTTTTCCTTAACTAGTTGTTCATTGTTTTCTTGCAATTCGGTAATTTGTAAGTTTTTTAATTTCAAGTCACCGAGTAATTTCATCTGTCTCTCCTTCATTTCATTCTCTAACTTAATGAAATCCTCTTGCATTTTTTTCATCTGTTCCCTTGTTTCATCTAGTGCATCCAGTGATTCTTTGCTCTTTCTACTCAAACTATCACTCATGAGTGTTATGGCTTTTGTGCGTGCTTCTAATACAGAATCCTTTTCTTTTAAATTTTCCTCCAAATCAAGTATCGAACCTTCCTGTTTTCGAGTTTTTTCCATTAAATCTGTAATTTTTTTTTCCTTGACAAGTAAAATATTGTATAGTTCCTCTTGACTAGTATTTTTATTATATTCCAAATTTTTATCATAATCTAACAAGCCTGGAGTGGAATCAATAAGTTGTTGGGAATCATCGAACTGAGCTTTTAGTATGGTAACCATTTCTTCAATGCCTTTCTCTCTCAATCCTCTTTCAGCCAATTTGGCTCTGAAATAAGCATTTTGAAAATTCAAAAATCATATACAGTGTGACTCTTTTAAAATTGAAGCATTTTTATAAATCATATGTTTTCAACCAATTAGATTTTTTTTTTTTCATTAGGTAGTCTTCGTTTTCATAGCCAAGTTTTATAAGTCAATGTCAAGAAAAATTATAACAGTTTTTTAAAATCTGGTCACACCACTCGATTCACCTAGTTTTGAAATAGTCAAAATTACAAAGGAATGCGTTCGTCAATAAAAAGGTTATATGGGAATTAAATTTGAAAAATGTCATTTAATTATTTCACCAATTCAATTTTAGAAGCACAAGATCCAACAAAAAAAATTCAAGACAAATCCAACAAACTGATTAAAAAACCGCATAAAAATAAATATACAGACAAGAAATGTGCCGAATACCTCACATGTAACAACAGAGTTCTTCCTAAAATGTATTTTTCACGAAAAATACATAAAGATGGAATTACTTTGAGGCCTATCGTTAGTTTTGTTGGTTCTCCTATCTATAGGCTTCCGAAATGGATTAGCGAAATATTGACACACGGTTTCAAAAAAGTGAATTCTATGTGAAAGATTCTTTCGAATTTTCCAATTTTATCCGAAATAAAATTATACCTGAGAATTATATTTTAATTTCTCTTGACGTGTTTTCTCTTTTTAGTAACATTCCGTCAGATCTATTGATTAGTATAATTAGAAAAAAATGGGAAATCATTTTAAACTTTACCACTCTACCCATAGATCTTTTCATGGAAGTTTTCAAATTCTGTATAGATTCCAATTATTTTTGTTACAACGGATCTTTTTACAAACGAATTTTTGGGTTGGGAATGGGTAATTGTATGTCACCCATTTGTGCAGATTTGCTCATGGCAGAACTACAAAATATATGCATCAAAAAGTTGTGACATTTTCATTGCATTTTTTCAAAAGATATGTTGGCTATATTGTTACTTCCATTCCAAAAATAAACAAACTGAAATATTAGACACTTTTCATAGTTTTCATCCAAAAATAAAATTTACTCTAGAAATGGAAGAAAACAATTCGTTAGCATTTTTGGATACTAAAATAATTATAGATGCAAACCGAATTTTAAAGGTAGACACTGGTATCATAAACCAACTTTCCTGAGAGATTTTTAAATTATTTTTCAAAACATAATTTTCAGAATGAAATCATTATATAGAATTTGAAATCAAGAGCAATTGCCATTTCCAATACTGAATTCCATAACCAAAATCTCCAATTAATTGAGAATTACTTAGTAAAAAATAATTTTTCTAGAGCCCTTATTAGAAAAATGAAGAAGAAAAAAAAAAAGAAGTTTCATCTACTAAAATACAGGGGTGAAACCCAAATATCACAAAATTCCATTTGTAAAAAATGTATCTGATAAACTTGGAATGCTACTCAGTACCGAACAAATTAAAGTGGCATTTTCAAATGAAATTACAGTTGGAAAGAATTTTTCCCGAAACAAAAAACAAAAACACCATAAGAAATACAATCCAATATAGTGTACAAATTGAACCATGGAAGCTGTCACAAATGCTATGTTGGTCAAACGGGATGGTATCTTGAAATACGAGTTTCAGAACACATGAGAGACTCTAAGAATCTGAATATAAAAAACCCCACAGATGAATCCATTCGTTTGTTTCATGTCGTTTTGTGTTGGTGTTGTCTCGGAAATTTGGTTGTTGCAATGTTATTTATTTTTTTTAATATGTATCCAATATGTGTGATGGTTTTTAAAATAGTAATATTATCAACACGAAAAAACTACTTTTCGGTGAGTAATTTAATTGAGAATTCATTACTTCTCGTGAAATAGAAACGATAATAATCATATAAGTTTTGTAGGAAGTATGTTTATGAAAGTTTATTGTTACAGAGCCTTGAAGAAAAATTTAATTAAATTCGAAACGTCGGCAAGAAAACAATTTTTTTTAAAGAAAAAAATGACCCTGTTACCCAACCAACCTTTTTTCAATCAATTTTAGAACTTTCACCAGAATTCTGACTACTCCAATGGATTCGGTAGGTTTTGATTTGGTGCGGTCTAGAATTTCATCAAAATATGTTCATTAAATAAGTATAGAAAGTTTGAAAAACAGACCATTCAATGGAATATTTACAAAATTCGAAATATTCACCAAAAGGGTGATTGAAAAAATGTCATTCAGAAACAACGAAAATCAATCTTTAATCAAAATTGGAGCAAATAATAGGAACGGAGAAGATAGGAGATTGAAACACACAAATTAAACTATCCATGAAGATAATCAAACCAATTTTCACGCTACTAATTTTACTAAAAATGCGTTTCACTACACAGTAGCTTCTGAAGTTGATATGGATAGTGTTATTAATTTTCATCAAGTAATGGGACAGTCTATTCACAACATAATTTGAACACCGAACTTCCATTCAAGCCAATGCATTTATCATATCGTTGCGAACATTTTTCAATATGTTCCATAACTGTTGTGGAACAATTTGTGCCTTTAGGGATATGATGAAACCAAAAATTGAAATCGAGACTAGTCTGGTAATGTGAGAAAATTCGGAAACTGGCGAACAGCTAAGCATATACTAGACACAGATCAACTCCATATACAGTGCAGAAGTGAATAGTCCCCCCCTTTCAACTTTTGAATGGGGCAAGATATAAAAGTCAGATAAATGTGTGATTCCTAACACGGGTTGAACGATAGCGAGTAAAAATCGAGCGTTCTTCCTGCGGCTTGAACCATCGACTCACACATTGACGATTCAGTGAACAAAGCATCCACGTCGAACCGACCGGCTACCGACCCACCTCACTCTCCACAACTTTATTTTATAGAACTGGGGGGGCTTCTCTCGAAAGGTATTTCAATTCTTCATACAACGACCTTAACTGATTTGAATTTGGATAACAGGTTGTGGAGTTATTGGTGTATGAATTGGAGACTAGGAAAACTGTTTTATACTGCAACCAAAAGAGGATTGAAACAACCCCAAAGTTAGTTATAGGTTGTATTTGAAATTATTCAATTACAACAGAGAAATGGGGAAGTGAAGTATTGGAGTAAACGTTTTCATTGGTCAATTGAAGTGTAGCGCGCAACAGTCGAAGCTCTATGAAAGCGGCTGCCCCTTAACGCTTGACAGCTTTGCTTTGAAATCAACAATCGGTTCCTCATGGCGGTTGACATTGGTGTTATTATCAAAGTATCATTTTCTCATATTTACTGTACCATTTATAGTTTGAGGCTGTCCAATTTGCAGTACAGCGAATAGTTTGCTTTTGCATCTTCAAGCAGTAGAGTTACATATTCAGTCTTTGAGAAAAGTAAGTGAAAGACAAAAGTATCGATAATAAAGTCATGGTGCTCAACCTACAATATCTCATTTTAGGCCCGAGGAGAGTTGGTGTGTGGGATTTGTTGGTTTGACTAAGTACATGTTTAAACGAGAGTGATTTCAGTTGTGTATCTTCAGTAGAGAAAAGTAAGTGAATGACACATTCTTTTCTATCATTTGTTTTCATGATTTTTATCATTTTTTTTTCAAAATAGTATCAGAATGCTCAAAAGAAAAAGGATTGGTACTTGGCCAAGAAACTGAAAACGTAATGAGTACTCTTCAATAACGGGAATGCAAGTTGCTCTCCAGGTCATAAAAAGTTTTAAATAATCATGAGGAAGCTATGAGAAAAAAATCTATTTGATTTTTATTCCAATTTTGTTTTGCCACTTCCAAATAGTAATAATGAACGTTAATGTACATTTCTTTCCAGGTATCAATAATGAAAGACGGGCTGATGCATTGTTGTACAAAAATCAGGTAAACTCTTCTGGTGAGCAAAGTTTGAATAATTTTAAGTAAGTGAAATTTATTGAAGAACCTCTCATACTACTCATTTGAAATACTCCATTTGTGGGTTTTGTTTTTTGAAGTGAGAAACCTATATCTCATTCACTTCTTTATGTAATACACTTTTTCTTGTTCACTGAAATGAAATATTTATTATTTTTCAATTACGGTACATTTTTTTGAGAGTAGAAACATCCAAATTGAATTACAGTTCTAATATTTTCAACATGAAAATATTTAGGAATATTTTATTCAGTGAATAAATATCTTGAATTAGATTTTTCATTTTAATATTGGTAGTGTTTCTAGTTAAATATTTCAGTGTGTATTGGTTTTGGAATAAATTTTTTTATAAATATCATGTGTTTTTTCACTTGTGTGGATCTCGCATCAAAATGCAAATATTTTAAGACATATTACTCTAAATGTAAGTTACAAAGAGGATTTGAAGCTCTATAACTTCTATTAATTT
>WOGO01006147.1:0-11945 GCA_015342085.1 Leptinotarsa defecta
CTAAGAAACTGGGCTGCTTATAGCTTCTAAAACTGTTTTTATTTCGTGAATGTTGTACAATTCCAAATTTAATTATTTTACAATTACGTGACGTTTTTCAATAATTTCAATAAACATTGGCGTTACAAAAAACATTAAAAAAGAGAACAAAATAAATGTTGATTTCTTCAAATTCTCAAACACGATTCGTCCAAATTACTTAGTGTAAAAAATTAATTTTATCTATATTAAATACTTGAATTGACAATTGTATCAATGTTTATAAGAATTTGTCAGATGTTCTAAAATGTGCATTATAAAAAAGTGGCTACCAAATAAGAGGTGGATATATATGCTATTAGGGACTTTTATTTAGAACTATTTAAGATAAACGATTTCACGGTAGATTACCTGCAACTCCAACGGTATAGGCAGCGCACGCAAAGATAGCTCTCAGGGAGCAAGAATTTTTCCGACTTACTCAATACTTATTGTTATATTATGACCAAAATTACACAAAACCTTTGTGAGTTGTAGCCTATATGTTATTCTAATATATAAGCTGTATTTATGTAATTCATAAAATCAGTATAGATAAAAAAATATATAATTTGTATGCTTTCTGGTGTTGTTCTGGTTACTGTCGATTTCATCAATTCTGGCCATAATATAAAAATCCGATTATAAAAATTACTATTAGATGGTAGAAGAATCGAAGAGTTTGATGAGACCGTTTGTTACCATTCACTTGATTTTGATAATAGCTCTATTCTTTTCCAAAATGCATTTTCTATTTCAAAATAACAAAACAACAAAGTCGACATTTCTCCTATTAAGAAAAGTATCAAAGGAATAAATTATCAACCATTCTCAAATTGTTCTATGGAATTGATAAATGTTTGTATAGGACAATGATAAAGGTTGATACATTTCAAGTTGCAAGAATTATTCAATATTTATAAAAATAAATTTATTCATTCACCAAATAATTTGAAAATTAGATTTAAATTTCACATTCAAAATGATACCTAATAACTAACCAAGATTTATCAAGCCCAAACAGTCAAATTAGCTATAGATAGACATAAATAATATTCACAATAATTACATGAAATTGACAAAAATATATATTTTGGTGTGTGTGTTCCATATGAATATGACATGTTCATTATGAAACACACGTTTTGGCAGTGCCAGCGACAGAAATAATAGACAGTGCTACAAAAATTTTTTGAAATGAGTGTTTCAAGCAAACTTACAACTTTTTGACTATATATTCTTAAGTAATGCAGAATTCTGGTATAATTGTGAGCCATAATATTGTACTCTTCAATTGAAAGTATGCTTTCTTATATCTGTTTCATTATGTTGCATATATTTTCTATTCGAAACTAATTCAGAATGATAAAGTAAATAAAAAAGGATAGTTGACTATTTTGGATTACATGGAAATATAAAATTAACGTTATTTTTTTAAATATGCCTATTCTAGAATCTACTTATTTACATTTCTATTCTATTTGTAAAGAAGATCTTCACATGTAAGACTCAAATAAATAAAGACAGTTTCTCAAATCATTTTTTTATCCTAATTAAGATTTATTGAAAAAATCAATTAAGCAAGAAAACAATTTTACTATGCTCTCTTTCTCATATGAACAGTGAATTTGTGTTTTATTATATTACTTTTCATTTTGCCAGTTTCTGTCTTCTTCATGATTACTGAACGTGGTTTGTGTTTCTGATTTGCAAATAGTTATCACAACTTCCTTATCTAATAAGCATATCCACCTCCTGGGGCATATTTTTGTGAAGTGTCTGGTGGTAAATATCCAGGTGTTTGTTTATCTCTTCCCGGAAATCCTGGTACTGTTGGTTTTCCACCTGGGGAAGGATAGCCTGGACTTGGTTTTCCTGGAAATCCAGGGCTGGGGAATCCAGGGCTGGGAAAACCAGGACTTGGTCCACTGGGAAACTTAGGTCCGGTTGGTCGTCCAGGAGTTGGATACCCTGGGCTAGGACCACTGGGAAATTTAGGTCCTGTAGGACGTCCTGGAGTGGGATAACCTGGGGTTGGAAAACCTGGGCTAGGACCACTAGGATACTTTGGACCTGTGGGTTTTCCTGGACTTGGATAACCTGGCGTCGGAAAACCAGGACTCAGGCCACTGGGAAACTTCGGTCCAGTTGGCCTTCCCGGAGTTGGATAACCTGGAGTTGGGTATCCTGGGCTGGGTCCACTGGGAAACTTGGGTCCTGTTGGCCGTCCTGGAGTGGGATAACCTGGAGTTGGAAAACCTGGGCTAGGTCCACTAGGATACTTCGGACCTGTGGGCCTTCCTGGAGTGGGATAACCCGGACTGGGACCTCCAGGTATTCCTGGACTAGGACTTCCAGGTCTAGTTGGGCCTGTGGGTCTTTCAGTATAACTTGGACCTCCTGGACCGGTAGGTCTTCCTGGATACTTTGGATAGGTTGGTTGTCCCTCGTAACTTATCTAAAAATGCATAAACAAATATTAGAATACCTAACAGAAATTTATAGAAAACCCAGAATTTTTTTCAGAAAATAGTTACAGTAACATTAGAAACATTCAGTGGAACAATTAGTTGAAATGAAAAAGTTGGGCTAATTTTCATTGTACCTTACTGGGATTCCCATTAACCTAGCTAAATTTATAAGGAACTTAAATTGTTAATAGTAGGAGTAACATTAGTAACATCAAGTAATAATTTCAGTAGAAATCAAAAAGGTGAGTTTGTTCTGATTATACCTTTGCATGGAATCCTGTAGCCCAATCTGCTGTATATTTGACAACTTGTGTCCTTCCATCAGGTAACTGAACTTTATAAACTCCGTTAGTCTGATCACCATTATTTATAGCGTTGTGTGAATAGTCGTTGCCATATTGTGGCTCTTTCACTTCGTAATTGAACTCAAATGGACTAGCAGGTTTATGAGGAAGGAGAAGATGGTCATTCTGAAAAATAAAATTGAAATTATCTTCAGTAACTTCGACATGATATTCATAAACGATACTAATAATATTCGAAGTGAGATGCATTGAGAATACAAAATCAAACCTCAATCAAAATTTAGTAGGTTCGTGTGATTTGCGGCATTCAGAACCAGTCAGATGCTTTACCTGTCACGGCAATCAACAAGAAGATGCAAAACAGCACAAAAATTTAGACTGACCAAGAAGATACTGTGACTGGCAAATGTCTGAAATATTGCCAATTGGGGCACCAAGCAAAATAATGCACTATCGAATTGAAATATTTTGTGTATAAAAAGAAGATGGACATAGAACGGACTCAATGAAAGACCTCGAGTACATAGATGCCAGAGAGAAGATGAGAACGGCATACAATACTTTGGCCGAAAATGAAGATACTTCAAAGAAACTGTGAGAAGAGCAGGCTGGCTATGAATCAGATGTTCGAATTTGCAGACGAGAAAAAGTTATATATCTTCGTAATATGGCAACCAAATAAATCAGAGGCTACAAAAGGATATGGATTACTAATAATAACATAAATAGTGTGGCTCTGAGGGTCAATGACAGAGTTGCACGACATCCTGTAGTACCTGGTTCTTGTATTGAAACGAATAACTGATGAGATATCCATTACATATCGCCAAATATCACTTGGTGAGACTGTTGCTGGTTGAGTGGACGTGAGAGGTTCTAGTCATTTAGTCAACCGTTATGTGGAACTATGGTTCGAGGCCTACTGCAGAACAATCAATATTCACTGCATATCGTCCAACTAGTGCTAAGAATCGCAAGTTGAAAAGTGAGACTTTGTGAAAATATAGCTTCTCTAAAATTGTATTTCGGAGGGTCGTCATATGTAGGGGTGAGGGTTAACGCAAGAACAGATTCTACCATATTTCCAACTTTGGATACTGAGTCATCGCAATGGGGATCATATTTCTGAAACTGACGAGGATGAATATTGGTGAGATGGCTTTCCAAAGATGATCTAATTATACATAATACTGTTGATGTTCCGTCGTTCATCAGAGGCAACTGCCAATCTATTATTGATATAACTTTTATCACAAGTACTGTATCGACCAGAATATATGAGTACTTGGTGAAAACCATCCCATTGTATTTGATATGATATAAAATAGCACCATCAATGGACAATAGCGAAGTGCCAAAGGTTGAAAGATAGAATCTCAAGATATGGTGCTTGGTGAGTTATGCTATCGGTTACAACAATCACATAATCACCAGTGTATTGACTGGTGCGTATGACTTATTCTTTGGAAAATAAATCGAATATCAGTTTATTCGTGGACAGATCTAATTGAAAACTCTAAAAATGCCTTCGAAAGAAAAGATCCGGTAACAGAGAAAATGAAGGCGTTGGCGAACACAAGAGAAGGTTTCAAAAAGCAGAAAATACATCTAACCAGAAAGCTTGTGTTTCAAGATTCAAAGCGAGGCGTGACTTTGGAATGTTATACGGGAGAACAAAAAACTGATGGGTTCGTCTTAGCCGGCTGGTATCCAAAGAGACAAGCTTTATACAAAACTAACAATGGAGTCGAAAAACCATTGGGCACGCGGCTCAAGCACAAAGTACTGAAATGGACATCACTTGAGGCAGCGACCACAGTTTGACATTACTCGCGAAATGAAGATACAAGGAACGTATTTCATTTTCAACATAAGCGATAATGTGGAAATATACAGCAGAGAAGGCAGTGTAGATGTAGATCACTTTACAGGGAAACATCATGGTTATTGTAGTTGCTGAGAGGCCCACTAGCAACTTCGATTTCTGCAGCATCAGAACACTCCACTCAAATATAAACTCAGTGTACCAACATCTGCAAACAACAAGTCAGTGCTTCAACAAACCCCGTCAATTCTTTATATCCCGGTCATGAGTTTCACTCCCGATTCAGACATAACTTTGCAATATTCCTTTTCACCAGAAGCGATCTCTCCTGTCTTCGAGAAGGAATGTTAGAACCCCAAAACTTTGATGTTATGTGGTTTAAAGTAATATCACAGAAGATCACTAAATTCATATGCTGCGTTTATCGACCACCAAGCGATACACAATATTGGGAACTATTCTCTCCACTTGTAAACACCATTGACTTTCCTCAAAACAATCATTACGCAATTTCCATATTCGATGACTTCAATGTCCACAATATTGAATGACTCAAATTTTCAAATATTAACGACGAACAAGGTCGCGAAGCTGTGGCTTTTGCAATAAGCAGTGGATTTACCCAGCTTACTCTTCTGGCCACTCCAACGATATTTCTAACGGCTCTTTTCTGGAGTTTGAGTACCCTATCCGCCTCCTGTGATACTCTCTATACTATGATTCCATATGCCATTACTGACTGAAAGTGTTCAAAATATATTATCATCAGTACTGATTTTTCGACAGTCTTCCTGAGTTGGTAAAGGAAATAACACTTTGGAGCTAGTTTTTTGCATACTTCAGTCTATGTACAGCGTTCATTCACATACAGCCCAAGGAACTTCGTAGAAGGTGCTTGAGTGATAGATCTGCCGTTAGATTTTAGCAACAAGCTGTGGTCGAGTTTATTATTTGAGTGACTGAATCTTATGAACGTTGTCCAACGGTCCTGACCTTCAGGACCGTTTGCTTTACATTGCTCCCTGTAGCTATGTCTTGGCACAATTATGTCGCTGTAACTGCAAAGGCTGGAACACTGTTCTGAACCAGAAAATTGTACACCCCTCAGCAACTTTTGGTGCTTTGTAAATCTCAGATCAAACCTTCATTGTTCTCATGTATAGAGCTCTACCTCAAAGCATACCAAGCATATCCTGAAGCTGCTATTTTCCATCGAGGAAAGAACCATCCGTCTAATTGAAGACGCGAGCATCACTGGCAGCCTTGGTAGTCTGAAACATCGAAGAAGGGTTGGAGATCTGTCTTTCTTCTATAGATACTTTCACGGGAAGTGTTCAAGTGACTTGTCACATTTGATTTCACCAGGAGCGGTACATATCAGAAATACGTGACAAAGTGTGGCTGCTCATCGTTTTGAGATTCAACTCAGTACACCTCGAACTTCACTGTTTAAGAACTCTCTCATTTGAAAAACTACGATTTTGTGGAATGAAATTCCTGAGAAAGTTTTTGCGAAGGAATTCAATCTCCAGCAATTCAAGTCCAATGTGAATCGCTACTATTGCACAGGCACCGTTTTTAGAGCGTTTTAAGGATTTCCTTGTAGTGCCTGTGTTTTGTGCCTGTGATTTACCAGTTGAGTTTATCAAAAGCAGCAGCCATCAATCAACGAGGTAGAAACAGAGATGAAAAAGATGACAGTGAAAGTAAATATGGATACAGAAAATAAAATAGAAAATTCCATTCTATAAATATTCGACTAAAGGTCCACTTTTTTCAGAAGAAAGATAATGGTGAACTGAAAGACGCATCAGCACTATTTCTAGACAGTCTGGCAATAGAAGCAATAAAAAAGTCGGTAAAATACTACTGACCTTGAAGAATCCTGGAAGATATGAACTCAACTTACCTTGTTGATATTTCTCGAATGAATGAAAAATGGCCAGATCAGTCCTTTTCGAAAAAAGAGTAGTGAACATCTTGGTAAAAGCATATCAAAATCATAGGAGAAAACTGTGTGCTCTCAAAATGAAGAACGCTTTCAATACAGTACCCTGGAATAAAATCATGAACGATTTATATAGGAGAGAAATAGAAGAACCGAGAGTAAGGTCATTTCATTCAGAGTGCTCCAGGGATCTGTACTTTGCCCTATACTGTAGATCATCTATTACGGTGGTATCCTCAAGCTAGAAGTCCTAGAAGAAGCAACATAAATTATTGATGATGATGATTTTGAATCGGTAATTATGGATATATATATATATAAAGAGATGTGAGTTATCACAGCAAACTATACGTTGCTCATTGTAACCGAATGTCTTGAGGGCCAGAAATTGTATCTCGCTCCACATCAGTCCGAATTGAATTGCTAGTAGTAGGCAGAGAAGGGAGTTGATCTCTTAGTCGAGAATATCTTCATTAACAGCAAAGATAACTTAAAATATTCAGGTGTGCAATTAAAGAGAAATGTGAAGATAGAAGTCAACGTAGGAAATATTGTAGAAAAAGCTAAGAAGTCTTTTGTAGGGCTGATAATTTTTGTGCTGACAGTACGTGGTCCAAAATGAAGTAGCACGTAGATGTTATGCTCAGTGATGAAATCCACCATCCATCAACCTCAGCCTCACTGGTAGTAGCAAAAATCTCCCTGCACATCTTTGCGAAACGTAGATTAGAGACGGGGTCACTGTCAAAGCGACAGCGTATAAGAACATCAGATAGATGACAAGAATGGTAGGAGAATGGTAGTGGACAAAAGATTGATGAGAAATATGAAAACTCGGAAAGAACGACAATGAAATAATTTTTATATTTTTTCAGAATAAGGAAGGTGAAAATACCCAAAGTCGATAAATTGTTTTGTTGTTTTGTGTTCTTCACAATAATGTTCTAGAAAGCAGAAATCATAAGGACATAGAGAGTGTGAATATGAATAAACTGTAGAAGGAATTTCCATCATTCGTCACATTGAAAACTAAAATTCAAGAAAAACGACTCTATTGAGAGACAATAAAGAAGAGTTCAAATGAATGTTTGCTCTCCAACGATTTTTTATTAACAGCAGCATTGACAAGGTCTAACCAATCAACTTATCATTTCTACCAAGCATGATTCAATTAATACATGCCAAATACATATATTGGCATTTGAACGATCCACATGATATACTCGGTAATAGTCGACCAATTCATCCATCCACTCTCAGACATTCACATATGCAGAATTGTACTGCAGATCAGTGTTCAAGACTGTACTCACCAACCAACTGTCTACGAACAGATTGATGTCAGGTATTGTTACTAATGACTTCTGTCATGAATCATTATAACGAATCAATAATAATTCATAGTTTTCAAAAATACTCTCACCTCTCCAAAACCTGGAATTGGGCTTCCTGGAGTAAATGGTGGTGGAGGTCCTGGTTTCGGCGGGGTTCCGGGGAAAGGCGGTGGGGTGGGTCCTCTCGTAGGGGGTGGTCCGTAAGTAGGAGGTGGTGTTGGTCTTGAGGTAGGTGGTGGTCCATAAGTGGGCCTGGGAGGAGTTCCAGGGGGTCTGAATGTTGGGAACGTTGGTGGTCCATAGGTGGGTCGCGGAGGAGATGGGGTTCCAGGAGGTCTGTATGGTGGAGATGTAGGAGGGGGTCTGTAAGTGGGTCTTGGAGAACTTGGAGTTCCAGGGGGTCTGAATGTTGGAGGAGGTCCATATGTAGGTCTTGGGGGACTTGGAGTACCGGTAGGTCTATATGTGGGGAAAGTGGGAGGTGTTCCTGGAGGTTTGAATGGAGGAGAAGTTGGTGGTGGGCCATATGTGGGTCTTGGTGGAGTGGGTTTTCCTGGAGTGGGTCGATATGGGGGAGCAGTAGGTCGTGACGGTTGAAAAGCTGGAGGAACAGTCGCAGCTGGAGGTCTTGTTGGGAAAGTAGAAGGTCGAGAAGGAAATCCTGGAGTGAATGATGGAATCGACGGGCGGGATGGAAAGCCTGGTGAAGGTGTTGGGAATGGGACTGACGGTTTCGGGTATTTGTAGCCTTCTTTTGGTGGAAGATATGCATTCAGTCCTGGAGCGATTGCAGCATATGCTATGGCACTCAGGCAACATAGTAGTGTGGGTATCTGAAAAAAAAATCGAGATTGTCATTCATTCCTAATGATATCAAATCACATAAAGGTGTAGATACAGAATTGTTACGAAAACTTTTTCTACATGTTCTAGCTAAAACTGTTTAAAAGAATTCAAATACAGTTGTTTGGAATATTCAATACATGAAATTCATCTTATTATAGAAACTAATTTTGCATATATGGTTGTCTTACAGATAACCAATCACCCCTCCCTCATAGCGTTTGTGTGGGACCAGAATCGGCTCAAAATAATTACAGTGCCACTTACAAATTGAAACCTTTTTCAAAAAAGTACCGTTGGATCTTCAGGATGTGATATGATATCGAATGTAACGAATGCTAGAAGTTTGGACTCTCAGGTTTATTTTATTTCTGAGCCAGTTGAAAAATGGAACAGATAAACTATCCAATCATATTCGTAGTTGTTCAGTATTATTTTCAAAACTCTCAATGTACAAAACGCTAACGAAAATTTCCTTGCCACTTGACTTACAAGGTGACAGCCTAAACTTACCTTTCACAAAAAAACTATTACCTAAGTAACTGTGAGTATATTTAATGGTGACATATTCAACAATGAATATCACTGAACAGAGTTATCAAAGAATCTTCAGCGGAGGCAGGTTTTTAGTAGAAATTTTGAAATGGGTACGTACAGGAGAAAGGATGAAAGTAAACCATGTCACGACCTTATCTGAAAACGGATTTTAAAATTTCGATATCTTTTTTCATTTTCCCACTGTCAACCTCTTAGTTGTATATACAAAGTATCAACTAATAAGTCGGTGTAAGTAATCAATTGTCAATAATATACTACTGGAGAGGGAGTCAATTGAATTGTTCTGACTCCTATAAAAAATTGTTATAGAAAATTAATTTGCACATGTCCTCAGATGTGACTGTTTCTCAAGTCTGTTTTTTTACCTGTTTCAATGTGTCTGTGTCATTTTTATGTGTTTCATATTTCATTTTTATGTGTTTCATATTTAATTTTTATGTGTTTCATGTATTCTCATTGTTCTCACTGATTGCCCATCAAATAAGGAAATATATATTCACGGCTCCAAATTTAGAAATGAATGGAAGGTGGACTTCATGTAGACCTGGGGCTGTATCAAAATTATTTATATCATTTCTTTCATTTACACTACAATTTTTTCGTTAATTTTTTATGAAAGCCTTCCAATTGGCTGAAATACTCAAGTTCTCAGAAACAAATTTATTCGATTTATCTGTTGAGCTGTGCCTCTTTTGAGGAACTATTCGGAAGCTTGTGACTAAATTTCGAACCCAGTTTACATTATTGGACATTATCAACCACCAATACGCATACGTAGAGTGAAGACCAAAGAAAATATTGCGGCTGTATCCGCCAGTGTTCGTGATGACCGTGAAATGTCAATTCGCCGCCGTTCGCAGCAATTGGGCCTCTGTTACTCCATACGTGGAAAATTTTGCGAAAGGATTTTCGTGTGAAACCTTAAAAGATACAGTGCAAGAATTGAAGCCACACGACCTCCCACAACGAATAACATTTGGTAAATGGGCGCTGGCAAAGTTGAAGGAAAATCCACATTTTTATCGAAAAATTGTGTTCAGCGTGTGTATGGATACGTTAACAAGCAAAATTGCCGTATCTGGAGTGAAGACCAGCTACAAGCATTGCAACAGCTACCGATGCATCCTGAAAAAGTCACTATTTGGTGTGGATTATGGATCAGTGGTATCATCGGGCCGTACTTTTTCAAAGACGACAATAACCGGAAAGTTACTGTGAATGGCGAACGCTACCGTGTGATGATTGGCGACTTTTCAATGGTGCCACATGCCACATGGCACGCGAAATAATGGCCCAATTAAGAGCCGCCTTCGGTGAACAGTTTATCTGACGTTTGGGGCCCGTCAATTGGCCGCCAAGATCGTGTGACTTAACGCCTTTGGATCATTTCTTGTGAAGCATTTATACGTGAAATACTGGCCGATATGTTAGAGAGTGTGCCAAAATTGGACCTTTCGCATGGACCATCTAAAGCGGAGCCGCGGATAACATTTGCATGAAATCTGTTTAAAAAAAAGTCTGTTTAAAATATGTTTTTCCGTCAACCAGCTGTCGCACCCCTACGAACGACATCCCTCAGAAGTCGAAACTTGTGCGAGCTAAGGATTAACGAGGTCTTACCTTTTAACGTGTGATTCCTTACCCGTGTAGGACGATAGCAAGTGAAGATCGATCGTTCAGACTGGGGATTGAACCACCGACCAACACGGCAGTCAACTCCAGTGAGTGAACAAAGCACCCACGCCGAATCCCTTGGCTACCGACCGACATTAAATTATATCGATCGTTCTATCGATTCCAATAAAAATTTCAGCAATTTCTTCAAATTTTTTGTGTTGTTTTGAAAATCAAATCCTATACCCCTTAAAAAAATCACCTGTTATTAAAAGTATATTCAAATATGAAATTTCATTGTTGACCTGAATTTCTGGGGCGAAGTGAAATCAGATGATTTCAACAAATATTTGATTGTTGGTAATTATTGCAAAAACATTCCATACTCTTTATTAATTATCTTGATATTTCCAATTTCATTAAAATTTCCCAATAATTAGATCGAATATTTCTGTGCTAGTATTTCTGTTACTTCATTCATTCACCTTTTGTCACATAACGAGTCTGGTAACACTTTTTGTACAAGGAAACTCCAAAGTTGTTCAACAAGCAACATTCCCATTCAAAAAATTCAATACACAGGGTATCCCAGAATTCAGTTAATAAAAAAAATCTCCGTTATTAGTGAAGCTAGAAAAGTTAAAGAAAGGCGGTCTTGAAAGACATCAGAATGTCCTTCTGAAATAATCTTTGAAATCTTTTCATCTATTGCAGTTCATAAAAAACTACCTTCAACTTTTTTGGCATCCCTAACAATCATTTACTTCAGTTGAGTCGCCCTGTCATTGTGAACAAGAATATAAGAATAAGAAAGGAAGTATTATTTATAATTGACACACTATGAATAGTTATTTTCAATAAAATATCTCAAAAATATTATTGAACTGAATGAAGTACAGAAAGACGATTGTTTTCTCATTTTTTACCCATATACCAATTTTTAGCTCTCTAGTACAAATTTAGTTTTTTTACAGTTTTTCGAAAATTTGACATTTGCCGATTTCTCAAATTTAGCCAAACCTCAACAAA
>WOGO01006148.1:0-11945 GCA_015342085.1 Leptinotarsa defecta
GTAGATGGATTGTAGTTCTTTCTTTTCAATACTTTCACCCCTTTTTTCTCTCATCATTTTATACTTTGGGAACTTAATCTCATTATATGAAATAACCAATGCGCTTTCTGTTCTCTTGTGCCTTTCCGCACAATTAAAATTAGCACAAGAATGCACTATATTAATATTGAAATATATCTCTAAAACACTTTTAAAACACATACAAACTAAACTCGAAAAAAGTTGAAACTCAATGTTGCAAAACAAGCAGAATGGATCCTATATGACATACATTTTCAATGCCGAATAAACCAATAAATTGTGATATCGGTATACTCCATTTTCCTGAGAAGATGAACGATGAATTAAAATTTTCTGTTTTTATTCATTCATTCTTTTTCAAAAATAAAGCCAGCAAACAAATGAACATACAATAATAATATCGCCCGAATCCACGAATTTGAACATGAAAATGGACAATAATATTTGCTTTGATAACTGATTCAGTACAAGGTATATCTAAATATGATTCTAAATAGAATTTAACGAGCTGTATTTTCAATTGGTTTTCGAATACTCATGAACCCTAATGAAATAAATCAATTATGCATTCGTGCCAGCCACCAAAAATAATAAATTCAACGTTTCTGGTATATTTGCCATATTGTCATCCAGTCAGTCAGAGCCCTCTGTGCTCATTCTAATGTCAATGGTTTCCACACACCGACATAACTTATAAGGTTATGTCGATGTTTCCACACATAACTTCGTATTTGTGTTAAAATAATTTCAAAATGAATGTTGAGCCTAGTTTTGTTAAAGCTGACTGCGACAACTTACCATGAGATGGTTTGGAAATGATCGTTGAATTTTACTTGAAAAATTCCAATACTTTGGTACCAAACTGAAGAATGAAAAATTGAAACGGTAGGTGGTATATTTAGAAGGTCATTTTTATTTATATGACATACTTTCA
Organism: Leptinotarsa defecta; assembly: GCA_015342085.1. Classification (NCBI taxonomy): domain Eukaryota; kingdom Metazoa; phylum Arthropoda; class Insecta; order Coleoptera; family Chrysomelidae; genus Leptinotarsa; species Leptinotarsa defecta. The sequence continues at coordinate 956 of WOGO01006148.1, forward strand.
GACTTTGTCTTTTATGGAAGGATGGAAAGTTTGATTTAAATTTTATTTTAGCTCGGCCAACTGGAAAAAACCATAGATCTCTTAGAGTTTCTTTTTTTGGAACATTAAAAAACTTTTTGTCTGGTATGGATGATCTGTTTTCACAACTAGGTATAAAACATATTTTAACCATTTTGGTGGTAGTGATGGTAAAATTCAATCCAAAATTAACCTGAAAAAATATTTTTCGGAATGTAAACTAATGACACGGTATATGCAGCAAAATAGGCACCCGCCAAGACCTACCTTACACAAACAAAAAACCTTCTTTAATTAGATAATTGTAACAGTTGTATTCACAACAATAACAACAAAAATGGCGCTTGTCAAAATGAATCATGAAACCTATGATTGAATATCAAAAACCAATACACTTGCCAACTACGATGATCAATTTTATTGGTCAACAGACACGCAGCTAACTTAAATTCTTGTTTTTCAAATCGTTCTTTTTTCTGCAAATATAAAGAAATCTTGAGACTGATTAGGCTTGATAAGTATAAAATACCCCTAACTCGATCTGTATATAAGCAAACCAGTATCATTTTCCGTTTCAACCACAAACTTTTTTAAATCATTTTGTCATTACCCCCGTATATTAACCATGATAAAATACTAGTTTTCAAATCATGTGGAGCCGAATTATCCGACTGACTTCAACACCCATAAATCCTCGAACCGATCCATCGAAAAGCCAGAAACTTCAACAGAATGGTCGTTATTATAGGCCTAGCACAACGAACGGACTTTTTTGGCGCATTAGTCTTGACTGATGAATCGGTTTTCGCACCTCTAATAAAATGAACATCATTATTCATGCTCCATTCCAGGGAAAGCGGAAAAGCCATAATTTTCAACGACGACGTTTGCGTAGTTCTGTAGGTAGTGTTATAAATTAAACACAGACACGAGATCTTTTCGGGCAGGAACGGTGATGCTGGGAAGAGGAGTGAGGTGCGATCTCGACATTCAACAAAGATGTACGGAATGGAAAAATAATGACGGTCGCTGAGAATGGAATTGTGATTTTGCGGTTTTTTTAGTTTGAAAGATGTCGCCCGTTGGTTATGACAGTAAATCACCCGTGACAATGAAATGATCCAGTTTGAGAGGATAGAAACAAATATATGAAAATCATTACAATTATAGAATCAAAGTTTGAATTCCAGGCGTTGATTAGTAACGTCAAAACAATTAAACTACGATCCTATGTTATCATTGTCAACGACCACCAGAGGGTAGGAATTGTCTTAATGATAGAACGTACACGCCCGAGCCCTGCTGAAAGGTCCTGTCGGAAGTACTTTTGTACGTAGGTGTTGAAATTTTTCATGTCCTGCCAGCAGGACTCGACTTTTCAATTTCATTGTCCTTCTGGCAGTACGCTGGGTACTAGGTAGGACTTCTCAGACTTATTGATTATTATTGGGATTTTAGAAATGCATAAAGAAATAACAACGACAAAAAACATTTTATAATTCATTTAAAATAATCAGTCTTACAATTTTAACAGAAATATATTTTCATTTTATAATAGTCTTACAAACGAAAATATTTTTTACAAACAAACATTATATTTAATCAATTGGTTGGCCAACGCTTCAGTGAAGTGCTGATGGTCCATTGGGCGATCACGACTTTTAAAATAGCGTTGGTGTCAACTATTCAAAAAATGGATCCAAACGTTCTATGGACACAGTTCTGGGTTCGCCAAGCCTCTTCTAGTGCAAGTCCACTTTGCCAAATATGGTTGTCAGTATCGAAGGTTGGAGCACCATTAAAATAATCTTCAACTATTTTAGATCTTTCCACAGTCGTATGAAAAATTTTTCCATCATTGTCATACCTATTTTTAGTACATGATGCTACATGTAGTGCTACATGTAGCAATAAAGGAATCAACTTTACGGTCCATCTAAAATACCGCTAGAAGATCGACATCTTGATAATTTGCAGTGGCTGAGGCGTACATAAAGACGCGGCGTTCACTTGCAGACATCTTAGCTTGTACTGAACGTAGAGCTACCGTTCAAAAGCCTATCCCCACTATTTTTCATGATTTTTCTAGCACATCAGCTTTTAAATGAAGTCGAAGCTTGAAATTACCCCAAAACATGGTTTTTACGCTCGAAATTGAGTGGAGATACCAAGAATACTAAGAAAAGGTCAAATTAAAAAAAAAAGTGGCAGTTTATGCTTGAAGAAGCTATTATATAGCGAAACACGTGTCGCTGTTTTTGTAAAACCCTTATAGTGAAAATCATACAATAAACTGTATTGATTAGTTTTTCAATAAGGATTTTCATCATGTATCGGCCAGTTCTATTCAACTAAAAAAAAACGAGATAAAATTAACATTTTCTAACTTTTTTTGCGCTAGCTCGAAATGTCATGAGGAATCGAATAGTAGCACTTGCCGGTCTGCCAGAAGGACGAATGAGCCTCTTAAACCTAGTTGAAGGTGGTAGGACATTAAGGACGCCACGTACTGCCGGAAGGACGTTGTACGTTCTATCATTAAGACAACTGCCCAAGAGGCCAATGAACTTGGTTTAGTTTTGAACACTGAACAAGATATCCACAACGCTGTTATCAATTTGAAATCCATTGAGCAAAGACCCACATCAAAGCTCCAGAGATCACTTTGTTTCTGCGACTATGTAGGAATTGAGCCTTTGCATGTGGTCTTTCTCAACAAAATAGTGTCAAACAAATAGAAAACTATGGGGTTCATCACATCCTGCCATCTTTGTAGTTCACCTCGGCCATCAAAGTAGGACGATATTTGTCGTGCAGTTTTCAGTCCTAGGTGTGGCAAATATAGTTCCAAAAGTAGAGGAAAAATAAATGATATATCGAAATTCAAGATCATAGTGATACTAATAATATATTGTATTGCTACAAACACAAGGAGTGAGTATACAAATTTAGTAGTTAGACTGCAGAAGGCAAAGTTTGGTTTCAACATTAAGCTGAGTTATCAAGAAGAGGCGCTCAATCATGTTACTAATTATATGAATACTTATTGATGGACAAAGGACTAGGAAGAAATACGAAGCCGTTATCATAAGGTATGCCAATGAAAAATTAAGCATCATCCGATACAGCGCTAGAGTGATAGGTTGCGGCTCGATGATCACGCCGTCTTTTTTTCGAAAAAAAAAAATGTTTCAATGCATAACCTTTCAAATGAAGTAATAGAATCGGAGATTTGTGATAAAAAATTGTAGTCAGGCTAGAAACACAGGTGTAGATGGTATGCGGGCTGAAAACCGTCTATCCCGCACTCTGAAAATTATACAGAGAGATAGACCCATAGAAATTCAGCTCCTGAGACCAATTTTAGGACTCATGCAATAATCGTCATGAAACGATGCTGCTCTGGAGATTGTTTATCAAGGAGCTACAAACAGAGCCCTCCTTTGAGAAGATATATTGTTTCAGGTTCAATTGCAACCTCAACCGAGATAATATAATCTTTGTCAAAAACCAGTGCAATCCCGTTTAATTTTGAGCAGTTCGATCAACTGTACAGAATCAGCCTGTATACTTCGCGGGTATTAAACCTAACCTCAAAGTCAAATATGGGAGAATGTGTATGAAAGAGCCAGTTTTGAAAAATATCAAAAAAAGTTAACATCAGGTGATGGTTATTGAATAAAATTGCTTTTTGTAAATAATTAGTTTGATAGTCATGGTTATCCAATTAAAATAAAATGAGATACCATGACAGAAATTAGTAATATGGCAACTCAAAGGAAAAATGGAAATCGGTTCTTTCAAAGCAACATGTGTATGAAAGAGCTGGGCAAGTGCTATGATACAAAAAAAAAACAGGTTTTCAGCAAGTAAAAATGACTATTTATCTGTTATATAAATATTATCAAACCGTAAAATGGTTCATTTCTGTGAAAATTAGTTGTTTATCAGCCTTAAATCACAATCCACTCTCTCATATCTATTCAATATTTTATTTTGAAAGGCCCGTAAACCACAACATCCAGAGGTTGGAGTCTATGGCTACAAGTACAAGTAGGTGTAAATATCAGCAGAAGGAACTTGTCCAATTTGTTTTGTCCCTTTTTTAGCGATGACTTTAGGAGGAGCTGAAACAGTGCTGCATCCTGGAGCCGGCTCTTTCAAAGCCTCCATAAGTGGCTCTTTCAAAACATCATGTCATTTAAGTTGTAACCTCAAAATACAGCTATTTCGCGTAAATATTATGACATTAATATTATCGTCAAATAATGCTAAATATATGCCTAACAATACAACATATTAATTTTATTAACTCATGTGGCACTTTTCTTTGTAAAACAAATTGAGTGAACGCAAAACAAAAAATACTTTTTGGTCCTAAAATCTTTGATGTGGTCTACCGACGCCATTCGTTTTCGCAGAACAGTTAAATGTTTGTGGATGACAGCTATTCAGTGTTTTTATACAAATATTAAAATCCAATCTTGGTAAGATTTTGATAAGTGGTGGAAAATTACATCGGCTCTTTCAAAGCCTGGCTCTTTCATATACACTCTCCCCTGTTACAACTAATACTTCGACTTTTGACATCGTTCGTCTTACTTTGCTTGGCATTACACACCACATCCCTGATATTGGGAAAGTTGCGAATAATATTCAGTCGCAGAAACGACTTACCAATAAAAACTATTCCGCTGACAAGGGTCGACATCTGTATTGGAAGGGTCAGATTAGATTTAATCGCATGATCACAAAGTAATTGATCGGTATTGTGAGAGTAGCAACTTTATCCCTTCAACGTCGCACACGTGGATTTCGTAAACGGTGACCCGATTATATCGCGCTGAACTTTCGCAGAGACTGGGATTAGATGGATGAGATACAGGGTCGGTTTGATGTGCCGTTTTCCAGAAGCACGTACGTCTTTCTGTACTTTTTCTAGGAATTAGATAGAGTGAAAGGATTGCATTCGTTCCATTCCGGGCCATCGTTCTGAAAGTAATGACAGGTGATTTTGGGAATTGAACTGACGAGGAGATAATAAAGTTGAGAAATTTTGTTGACTGTTCCACAAAATGGTTTTTTCCCAAATCAATAATTACATTCAAGTGACTCTCATGAATGCCACAGAGCATTTACTTAGAAGAAAATAAGTACAAAAATTGATTCTGACATACAGTTGAGTGATTTGGTGTTCCGTGAGAATTCGTAATTAGTTTTTGAATAAAAATTTGTGTATATATTGAAAGAGCACTGCATTCCTATTACTTTCTGTTTTTGCCCTGCTGCAAAAAGAGACAAAACACTAGACCGAAGTTCAAGTGACAAAACTAGAGGATAAACACATTACAGGAGAGTGGCCGAGGTGACCTTAATACAGGCCAGTAAGTAAAACGCACTAAGCAGGAACGAAATGAACTCCGTGAATGAAATTGCTGATCCAAATTTACGCAAATTCTATGAGCTACTCAGCCAACAAAACGAAGAGCAAACGAAAAATATCAAAGGTGAAATAAGTAAGAGCCTGAAAGACATCAACAGCTCCATGGAAGAATCATAACTGAAAATAGTAAAGTTAGCTGTCCATAATATTTTGCAACGCAGTCCCTACATTTAATTTCGTGAATTCCATCAGACTTTTTCGAATTCTCCACTTTGCCTTTTGGATTTCCGAAAAAGGCTCTGTAGTGTATGACTTGCTTTCAAAACCACCTTCTTACCTTGTTTCTTGAAAATATTTCCATAGTTCTTCGTGTGTTGGTGGTATGGAACTGAGATATATTTAACTTGGTGTTCGTCGTTTTTTAAAGTCAAGATTTCGTTCCATACTACCAATACATGAAGAATTTTGGAAAGATTTTCAAGGAACAAGGTATAAAGGTGGTTTTTGAAACAAGTCATACACTACAGAGCCTTTTAGAAAATCCAAAAGACAAAGTCGAGAATTCGGAAAAGTCTGGAATTTACGAAATTAAATGTAAGGACTGCGATTCAACATATTATGGTCAGACAAAAAGATATATTAAAATAAGATATAAGGAACACTTAGCATTCCTAAAACATGGAAGACTAGAAAAATCGGCAGGCGCTTATCATATTTTGCAACAAAAATATTTCATAGACTTTAATTCATTGTGATTATTCAGACAAGTTAACAACAGACCTCTAGATGCCTATGAGGTGTGGCTTGTAGGAATAATATTTCAATTATAAGATTCACCTATCAGCTGAAGACACATTGAAAAATTTAATTTAAGACTGGTAAATAAGGGGATATTGTGAAATTAATTTAAGAAACTCTAGACGCAGGTATCTAGAAGAGGTATCTATGGTATAAATAAGGATAACATTGTAGGTATATTCAGTTCAATCTTCTTCTTGAAGATGATCCCTTGGTGATAGAAACACGTGTCGAGGTGTCGAAATAACCGTTTGAGGTTGGGAAAAAACTTAATAATATTGTTCAAATTTTTTCTATCAACTTGCATAATATGTTACTTTCTGTTCATTAAACTGTTAAATGTATGCTGTTTGAAGCTAACCTAATAAAGGGCTTGCCTGTAAAGATTAATCTGCAGCATTACTCGCAGATTAACTTCGTATCATGGACATTCATATTGTCAGGTCAGATCATAACATTTTTTTATCAAACAACTACGAGAATTGGAGGTAACAACTTCTCTATTCTAGAATAACTACCTTCGCAAACCTCATCAGTAGACATAGTAGCGGCTTGCTCAGATTCATTAGTGTACAATCGTGTACCTACAATCATAGTATACGATTAGCGTTGTCTGCTGCCATTCCAGGTTTCTGTATATCGTTTCTACCCTATATTACTCACCAGAATAGTGAGATATTGCTCACACATCCATTAATGGCTTGATTTTTGTCTGCAATGATATAGTACGAGAATTGCTGAAAAGTTATTTTCAAGTCACTCGTTAGGTGCTTCAATTCTGTAAAAAATACTAATACATAAAGGCTATCATTTCATAATCATTCACTAGATTGTTCAGTAACTTGTACTTTCCCATTGCTTCTCATGAACTTCTCCAATTATCTGAACTTTATTCCAGATCACAACTTCATAACTTCATTCAATAAGTTTTTCACTTCTTTTTTTTTAGATGATAATTGTTTGGTATGAGAATTTTTCTTATAGTTTTTTTTTCTGTTCTTTCAGTTTTTTTCTGTCTCTTTTTTTCATTTTTTTCATCTATTCTCAACTTCTTTTTTTTACCTCAACAACTCTCTGTTTCCTCTTGACTTTGAGTTCTCAGATTATTCTAGGTTTTTCAACAAAAATAACTAATTAAATCACTCAATAGAGAAATACTCCCTACTCCTCATTATTGCGAATGGTAAAATCAAAGAGTATGTGTCTCATAACTTATACAAAACTCTCCATTTCTATTCGTTTATTTCGAAGTAGGATTTGAAAGCGTTTCCACACTTTACATTTCATCACTTTTCTCCCAGTTCAGATGATGCTACCAAGCTGAATTGGTGAAAATTTCCAAAGTGCTAAGCTTGGTCTTATGAATTTTAATAGAATTGTTTGAAAACAAACTTCGTTGTAGAAATGAAGACTTGTTAATGGAATGTTTCATGTTGAATATATGATTATATGCAATTACCATTGGAAATTTCATTGGAATGTTACTGATTCCAATTCATATTAGTTTTTTGTGAATTATTTTTTCTGTTGAAGATAGTTCGTTACTTTATTATGAATCAACCGAAAAAATCATGTAATGTTTTTCAAATCACTGTTTATGTTTTTTGGAAAAAATGCATTAAACGATATTTTATTGGTGACTGTCGATATTTTTTCATAAATTATAATAATAATGACGCATGAATTGCCGATAGAAACAATCATTAACAGTGCAATTTCAAAGAAAAAATTAAACTGTGTACACTCCTATCGTTGATATCGATGAATGTAAAGGGTGTAAAGAAATATAATTCAACTTAGTATTGATATTGAAAATAAATTATTGGTTGATTTTTCAAATCAGTTGAAGTATATCAGAGTATTCAACGAAATTCATTTTTTTGTGGAGGAAAATCAGTATTTTATCGACCTCCGAAACGTTAGATAGGTATAGTATTATTTCTCAACATTTTTTTTGATAGGCAGAATTGTTAAATACGACAAGTTACTGATAAATAGAAGATTTTTCTTTCTGAAAAATACTTTGATTTTCACGCAGTAACTTATCAGGGTAAACTGAAAAGTTTACCCTTCTACACTTGTATAAAGTTCTCCATTAACATTTTTATATTTTTCAGATTGTGGAAGGTACCAAATACCCAAAAAAGGTCGATAAAAAAATATATCAGAGTATATTAAAATCTATCCACATTACTTGGTGTTTCATCTAGATATTTGACCGTACATTAAGTTCCATATCAGAAATCCATGTCACAATCCAGATAGATCGAAATAATAATAAATTGTCATCAGAGAAGACAAGTTCGTGAATTTTCTCTGCACACTGAGATGCTAGTTTTGATACACCGCTCATGGAGAAACTATATTCGAAAGTTAAAGAATAATTATATATAATTCATACACAATAGTGAAATGAAATACAAATGTTTATGTTTGGATCACTGTTGGCTGACAATTCAGTTTTAAATTTACTTAGCGGTTTTAATTAGCGGTAGTGAATGATAGATAAAAGAAATACGTTTTTTGACAAGTCACTGCGCTTATTCGAAATTATCACAATTTTGGTGGCTGAAATTATCAGTATTCGAAACACACCTCAGTATTGAATCGAATAAAGTTATCAATGCAAAAATAATACACCAATACACACTTCAAGTATAAATGAAGAAATATCTCAATGATTTCACATTCATTTAGACTATTCAGAGGTACGACAATTTTTTCATAGGGATGTAATCGGAAGTAAAATTAATAGATTCTCTGTTAATTTCTTCAGAAAAGTATGCAGTTTTTGAAGTCGTTACTGAATGAATTCATTATAGTTTATGGGATATTGAAAAGCAGGAAGTAACCTCTACTTTCACAGCACTATAATATTTTTGTGATAATTGAAGGAATATTGTGACCTTAAATATGTATCTATTGTTTCAAAAAAAAAAATTATACTGAATGAAGGTTCTTCTCGCCAGAATCTGAAACAAACTTTTCAACAAGTTTTCAACAGTAATTATTAGAAGTATGAGTCAAGTTTTTCAAATTTGTTTAAAAGTACCAACTCTTGTTACATAGAACATCATCATAATTGACATCAATTTCGTGTAGTTTATAAATCACCTTACATATTTTCTTTTTTTTTATTTTGTGTGGAAATTTTAATGTCAGAAAATGCACACGGTGAATAAATTTTTTTCTGGTGGTGCATTCCTAGTAAACATATTAACTTTCTATCAGTACTCTGTTTTACAAAATCAACCAACGGAAAAAATATATTCTATTATTATAATTTGTAAAAAAAGTTGCGTCCGTGATAATCTTCGTTTTTATGAACCTCTCAATGCATTCAGTGTTACTGCAAATCCAAATCCAATTCCTTTGCGGACGGTCTTCCTATAAAGGGTGTGAAGTTGAATTCAAAACGCATAAAAATATATTTCACCGTGTGCCGAGATCCATTGAAGTGGCTGAATGTCGGGAATTGTCTGAAAACACAGCTGGTTTCCACACAAATGGAAACAAGAAATACACAAACGTTTATCGTGGCAAAACATGGCGACTGGAAATACGAATGATGATAAGAGTGGATGTGTGTCGAGTATTTTTTTAGGCGGTCCTCGAGTGTTTCCAAGACGTTTGGCTAATAGCCCTCTTCAGCGGTACGTTTGCTATTCGGTTAGGATAGTAATGGTTTTTTCCACTTTTCCCTGCTGATTTGAAGAAGGAAAATCCTTATTTATTTATTCTTCATTCAGTAATCAGTTACGTGATCACGGCAAAGTGTACATTTTCGAGGTTGCTAGGCTCCTAACAAAGACTTCCTTCAAGAGATAATTTTACCGATCAATTTATACTTTCCTTATCAGTGTATTTCTTCAACACAACCCCTTTCCTTAATTTAATGTCAGAACAAAGTCCGAGAGAAAGTCAGGAATCAAATTTCCAGGAACATGATAACACATAAACCGAAACATTTAATAAACGATTGAAAGACGAAGGCGTATTTTATTTGAAAGCCGATTATGGTAATAAAGTGTTGATTGTGGATAAAGCGGACTACTACGAAAGGGTTAATTCTCTAATCACTAACGGGCCGTATGCAAAATTATCCAGGAACTCGTTACCAATGACGATTGTCGAAGTAGAAGACGTCCTCAAGAAATACAACAACATACTTACCCCTCAACTGAAACGGCCGCATTTTTTAGCTGATACCACTATTGCTATCTCGGAAACGGTAGATCCTACAAGGACGGTTAAACAAAAGTTGCCTATTCAGGGATGCAACACACTGGTATTTTCAGATCTATGAAATCATCAACGGTTTCTGAGATATTTGCAAAAAACTGAAAATGACAGATTTTTTTTTGCTCCACTTCCTCCATTTTCAATAATATCAAAAAATTACAAGAAAACTTTTTGCTTTATTTCATGTGCTTTATAATCTGGGTGAACTCATTTTTCAATGCAACGTTTCTTTCATTGAATTCCATCATCAATATATTTTTTTAAATATGTACCTGTATATTTTTTCATACATTTTCGTAATCATTATAATTTCAAATTCGTTGACATATCACAACATATATATTTCTCGACGTTTCTTCCCGAAACCACATCATCAATATTCTATCATTTAACTTTTTTTATTCAATGAGAAATCAAATATCAAACTATTGATGTAACACATAGTTAACAGTATCGTTATTACATCACATCACACGACCGTGTTAGGAATCAAACGTTAAAAGGTAAAACTTCGTTAGTCCTTAGCTCGCACAAGTTTCTCAACTTCTG
>WOGO01006149.1:0-11945 GCA_015342085.1 Leptinotarsa defecta
TAGGTTATGTGCACAAAATGTCATATGTAACAGAATGTCTCGGAACTCGGAACATAAGTAAACAGAACAGCAGGCCTCTGAAATATGTCATCTTTGTTTGTCTCATTCAGGTAACAAATTCATTGTCCTTTATTAGCTATAACCGATGTTGCCAAATGGTGAAATAGAAACGAATCCCTTTAAATGTTGAATGCACTATTTCATTCCTCTTTTTTAAGTATTTAAATAATTTTTTAAAGAAAAAGGTTGAAATGCGTTGTTTCAAAGCCATTTAATGAAAACTACTTGATTTTCGTCAGGAGGAACTGTCCCCATTCCAGCGACATGATTGCTGGCCATTTCAAGTCCCAACAAACTTATCTAAGCCGAAAGCGAAATTGTCTGTCCTGACAATATTATAACCGGTTCGGAGACATTTATATTTTTGGAGAAAATCGATGCTGGGTTTTTGTGGCATTGAAGTAAACGTTACTTTCACCCCAATTCGTAATCACTTCTACATCCTCATTAAGATATGCAACCTCGTGCTGCCGATAAAGATGTGTATTCGCAGTCGATGTCCTGGAATACAAGTGTGCTGTCTGTCGTCAGCGAAGCAATACAAGTACTGGATTCTCGAAGCCCCGTACATTTCTCTGCAACGATGTATAAGTATACAAGAAAAATCAATATGTTCCGGAAAATTTCGATAAAAGTATATCTCCCATAATATGATTATTAGGATACCGGCAATCAATTACTCTATCAGCTACTAATGTGCAAATTCCTAGGAAAAGGAGCGTTTTAATATCGATTCTCTCCTGACATCAAGAAGTTGAAGCGTAGCGTGCACCCTAAAAAGGATATTGGTTGTGCTTGCTTATTTGTGCAGTCGACACGCGATGGTGTAGTCAAAATACGACTCAGCACTGTTTTCTTGAAAGGAGAGGAACCGGAAATTAACTTTCGCCCACACCTTTCGCTAATAACTTCGTTTCAGTTTTCAGTCTTCTACGTCTTCAAACAGCAATCATACTGCCACAGTATCGCCCTGTTTCAGGAGTCTATTAATTTTGAAGTCACGACTTTGAAAACTTTCCAGAAGATGAACTTGAATGAACCTCAGAAGTTACCAAGATCAAAACATTCCAAGCATAATTCAGTATCATATTTTTATACTAACTACTTTAGTAGACTGTCACATTTTGTTATATTTTTGCTTCAATACTAACCACGTGTTGGAGAAATATCATATTTTCTTCAGAATTAAGAATACATCAACATGAAGAAGCAGTGAAATGAAAATTTCAGTATTGTGAAAATGTCATTGAGAAAGTCTGAGATGAAATATAGACATTTAGCGGATGAGTGATATGAGAAAAATAGATCGAAAAAATTAATTAACGAGCACTATCCATAATAATTTTCAGAAATAAAACTTTTATTCTAGACGAGTTTCTCTAACACCGTAGCTTCATCGGTTATAATAGTACCCATACTGGTCTACAATTCTGATATACAACAGCAGTAGTGACAACACTTAATCGGATACTGATAAATTATATACAAATTTCGGCATTATGAGAAAATGTTCAACAATAATGCCAGGTAAAAAGGTGAAAGATGCTAGGAATCGGTCTTCTCCAGTTTAAAACTTCTATTATGTTCGGAGATATTCGTTTTGAAATTCCGGGAAGTCCTTCCTATATAAATTTTTGGACACCACCCTCATGTTGGTTTGTAGACACCTGATCTGTGAAGAAATTCAAATATTTCAACGGGGACTATATTGCTGGCAGCAACAAAATAGTTTTCACCAAAGCTTTTCAAATCACAGCTTCTGTTAACGAGGTACTAGCTTGTAACATGGTTATACATCTTCAATACAAGTTTGGTGTGTAATGATGTTTGTAATCAATCATTGATTATTTTCTTTGTTTTATATCCTTGTTATCAAACTTTGTACCACATTTTGTACATTCACCCTTTTTTGTGAAAGAAATGCTTATTCTTCTACCTGAGATTTTTCTATCAGGAAAAACAAAGTTCATTTTGCTGAAGGTATCCTTGAAAGAGACCAACGCATTGTCCATTGGTTTCACGGTAACCACAGATATCAAGATGGGGAAGTTCTCCAAGTGTACTGCCTTCGTATAAAATGTGTGGCAAAAGTCTATTTCAAGAACCATACTCATAAACTTCACAAATTTTTTTCTCAACTTCAACTTTGAAAACAGTTTTTCTTCTCAGAACATGTCTCTCACATTCGTTCATTCTGTAGTATTTTCAGAAAAAATGACTTGAATGTACATTACAATTTCGCCATTAATATGAGTTTCGGTAGCTTTGGCGTTTTCCTTTTTCGAAATCTTGCAGGAAGTGATTATTCTTCTTTCCTTCATCAGTTACAAAGGTAATTGATGATAAATAATTCTCTACATTGGGCTTATGTAGAGAAATTTATTTCTACTATGGGTTTTTTCTTTCTGAAAAATCATTTCTGCATTGTATATTCTTTCAAGTGAACAGTTTTTGCATTTGGTAAAAGTATTCTTGAAACAAAGTTCCGAACCTACTCTAGACTCTGACAAATTCACTGCATTCACTTTCACTTAGAAATTTTTTCCAAACCTTTTCATGGTCCATCATGTGGTTAGATACATTCTCTAGAGTATCCTTCCGATTCCAACGATGATTTGTTCGGCCAAATATTCCATTCAGTTAACTTTTTTCCCTACAGTTTTGCCAAGTTTTAATATAGCATACAGGACTGAAATCACCTAAGATAGACAAATGAAGAAGTCAAATACTGATAAGGACAAGACGTTTAGAAATTTCGAAATGAGAATTTCTGAACGCTATAGAAAGTTTCAACTGAAAAAGACCAACTTCACCTATTCATGCTACCTTTCGCCAGTTTCGAAATAATTTTTACATATGACAAAGAAAATGAAGGATAAAAAGAGAACCTGTCAGAATCTCCGGAAATCGATGAACGACCAACAAGAAAATCACTCACCATTATTGAACTTATTTATTTTCATCTAACTCCGAATAATATTTGTGGATCTAAATTATTATTGTATGTTAATCAATTGTTTTTCAAATCTTGTTTATCATCATCGACTAAATAAAATTCTTTTATTTTTATTTTTTATAAAAGTTTCTGTCATCAAAATTGGACGAATCATGACGAAAATAAAGTTAAATAGTTTGGTATTGAAATGGACAGAGCATAACTGAAAAACTATTGTTAATAGGAAAAATTTAGTTTCAAAGTATATTTATTATTGTTGTAATTGATCGGTTTTGGGTTGATTTGAGAAAAAGAAATTTTTGGCAAAACTTTTTTCAAAACTAAGTGAAGTGGTGATGATAACTTTCTAATGGGGTAATAATCACTGAGTGAGTTTTAGATTTTTTTGCCGCCGAAAAAATGAATGTCGTCATGATTTTTGTCATGATTTGCATAGTTTTGATGCTGGTGACTTTTGTGAAGAGTAGAAATGAATGTTTTCTCAAGTACTTCAAAAAAGATTCCATGGGTTTTCCCAGGAAAATGCTTTGTTTTTCGTCATTCAAATTGGACTTTTAATTTTTGCAATTGACAATTCGTATTGGGTCTGCAGACACTATAAATTAATTATTGTTTTTGTTTTTTTATGAACTACATGTTTTTCAAACGTGTTTTTATGTAAAATACTTATTTTTGAGTTATTCGCGAAAAATCGTCTAAAAAGGTTGGTTTGTTGGTTGAAAATGAAAACACATTGTCTCGCGAATGAGTCTAAAAGTATAAAATTTCTGAAAGAACAATTAGTCAGTCTATCCATTCCTGGACTTACTTTCAATGAAACATTTCTCACACCCGAGAAGAGATGTAATCAACCTCAGGGTTAAAACAACTTCCGTTACAAGGTCAACTTTGAAGTTAAGGGTGAATAGAACCTAATTCAAATTTTCCAAAAAATCGATGCTGTTTGCCAAAATTATTCAGTATTGCCGTACTTCACTTTTGATGATGAAATTTACCCAGAAGCCTATCCCAAATTTCGTTAGGACTCTTATAAATACATTTCAGCTGCTGAACTTATATCTAGACACGTTTGCAGACTAAATTCAACTTTTGTATGAGTTTTCCACTTTTTCTAATTATATTTCTAATCATTTTTGTTGAATTTATATTGTGCCAAAACAGCATACTATGCAATATATCTCTAAGTGGGTTCTGATTTACAATTATCAATCCAGTCTATTTGATTATCCTTTCAATATTTTGATCAATAACTTTGAAATCTCTGTTTTGAATTATTTAAAAATTTGACAAACCCAATGATAAACAGGTTTATGATGATACCAAATGAATTAATTTTTCACTTGTATTTAAATTAATGAAAATCTAAAGAAAATTTCAGCCAAGGATGAAAATAACCATATGGCCGAATCGAACATCATAATAGATACTAACGTACCAATTTGTCCGGACACAAATCACGTTATTGGCATAACAGAGGCAGATTTTCACAAATTGGGAACATTATTTTAAACCAAAAAGCCCTCAATATCTCAAAAACCCTTAGATGCCAAAAGACTATTCGCTTGGATGGTAAATGCCAGAGTGACTTCATATAGTCCTATGTTAAAATGGGAAAAACCTAATTGAAAGAATCATTGAAAAACTCAAAACATGAAATGGATATTCATCCTGTAGTAGAACCGGGAGTATTCAATTCCTTACAGCTGTGAATTGTTTTTCATTGGAACCAAGAATAAGTAGGAGTGTAATTACTTGGCTCTTCGAACACAAGCGACATCATCACCTGAAACCAATTGACAACTCAGTAATAGATAACATGCACTCAGAGAAGGCCACACGTTATCGTGTTTGAAGGGATGGATACAACTTAGGGCTACTTTTCAAAACTATATATGGACCAACAGAAATACAGAAAGACAGATACAATCGATAATAATATATGTAAGGTGTTAATGTTTGAATTGAAGAAACTGGACTTTCTCTTTCTAGAAAACAGTAACTCTGCAGATTTGAGCTTATAAGTGGCGAATCTAGACCCAATGTTCCATACATTCGAAGACATTTGAATTGGTTGTTTCAAACTACTCCAATTCAGCAACCTGCACGAAATTCTTCACGACAGAGGGACTTCAATATTTGTATACCTTATCACTAAAACTCTGACGCAAAAACGCAAATTATACCAGTTTTTCGGCATTCTACTAAAACGAATGGAAAAATTTCCGAATAAAAATTATTGCCGTACTTGTTGAATCAAATCGAGATATTTGGAAAGCTCGGATGGTTTATATAGCGTTGAACGCATCTGAATCCGATAGGAGGATGAGGACCAGATGGGAATGATGCCAGTTCCAGGCTTAGCAGATTAGAAACGCTAGGGCCCGATTAAATCTTCGCATTGTGTTAGGGAAATGGGTTAATTTTACGCCCATGTACCTCTAGGGATGAATGGAATTACAATGAAGGGTCGAGCATATACCTCTATTCGTCTTATCAATGTGATTTCGTGCCATGGGCACGATACTTCTTTTTTATCATTCAATTAGGTCGAGTTGTTTAAAATTATTGAGTTGGCCTCAGTATCGAGGGATTTTCCAAATTAATGATGTTGTTTGGAAACATGGCAGATCTAAATTACTGTCATGATCAGATTTTGAATGAATTATTTCTCACATGTGGGGAAACGATATTCATTTGTGAGGAGTTACTGCAAAACTCTTTCATTAAATGAATGAATCGAAGAGATTTTGTATAAAAGTGTATAACTTTTTGTGAAAATAAAATTTTTAAAATTTTGAGGTTATGAATTAAGGAAAAATTATTGATGATTACTTACTTTTTAGGCAAAAGGAAGTATCGAAACCAAAGACATGGTACATTTGTCACTCTAACCCTAATAACCAACGAAACACATGTTAGAGATTGAGGCCATGTGATTTGGTCAAAGTATGATATGAATGAAGGGCAACATGCGACAGACTGTGAAGTGAAGTGTCATGTTGAAAATAGTGGGACCAACTTGAGAAGTGATCCACTATGGATTTTAAAAATTTTTGTTGTGGAGAAGCCAATATAGAATTATACAGGGTGTAACTAAATAAATGTAAAACATTTAAGGAGGTGATTCCTCATCGAAAAAGATTGGATCTTTCATTTAAAAAAATGTCATTGGAGCATCCCTTGTGAAGATACAGCCCCTTAAACGGGGTACATAAAATTTGTATAACAATTTTTTTCACAAGCACTAAAAAAGTTACAATATTGAAATTAACTCGACGTTTTGTACTACCAAAAAGACACTTATCCAGAAATTTATTTGGTTTACCCTATGGTTGTAAGGGGTGGAAAACGCAACCCCAAAAATTTATTTCCAATGTAACTTTTTGTTACCATTTAAAAATGTATTTCCGATAGTCTGTTTCACTCTTAGCAAAAATGTCTCTTGGGTTTTTTGCCCAAAATAAACCAGTTCGCAGCAAAAAATTATTTTATGACGATGTATCTCTGTAGTTGTTCGAAAAATAATTTTTTCTGAGAATTAGTTTATTTTGGTCAAAAAACCCAGAGACATTTTTGTTTAGAATGAAACAGACTATCGGAAATACATTTTTAAATGGTAAGCAATTCATAAGACAAAAAGTTACATTGCAAATAAATTTTAGGGGTTGCGTTTTCCACCCCTTACAACCATAGGGTAAACCAAACATATTTCTGGATAAGTGTCTTTTTGATAGTACAAAAAGTTAATTCAGCAATATTACCTGCATCAAACATTTGTATATCACACTCATCAGATGTATTTTGGAATATGCTTCCATTATCTGGTGTCCTCAATATAATTGTCACAAGTATAGCATCGAAAGAGTTCAAAACAAGTTCCTGTGATATCTTCACTTCAAAGAAACAGGTAACTATGACCTTGTTATTTCCACAGTAGTGCTACTTTAAAAGAACAACATACAAACCCTCGAGAAAAGAAGAGTATTGGCATACTTAACATACTTGTACAAGATAATACATGGGGAAGTGGATCATCCCTGCCTTCTATTAAAAATCAATTTCAATGTACCTGCTCATGAAACTAGAATCCGCAAGAACAAATTATTATCAAAATGCCCCATTAAATGCTATGTGCAATGCCTATAATAATGTACAAAATGACTGTGATATCTTTTTCCAAAATCTTACTAGTTTTAGAAATAGGTTTTATGAAATTGTATAACTCTTGTTGATTTTTTTTACATAACTTTTTGTTATATGTAAAAATCTATTTGTGATATTTACCTTTTCAGTTTTGTATATTGATATTTTTCCTTTGGTCATTATCAGTGTGAAATCAATAATTACTATAAATTTTTCTGTCATGTTGCATTACAATTAATATTACATGCATGTATATAATTAGGCTTAGAAAACATTGCATATAATTACATATAATTTACATGGACTGTTCAGAAAATAAGGTGATGTTCAAATTTAGCAAGCTACGTACATTAGCGATTTATATTGGTACACTCGTCTCGAACATATGTTTCAGTTGTTTAGCATGTTTAGTGCTCAAAACACTTGAAATGTTGATAGTAGCATACGGTGATTGTACTCAAGACAATGTTTACAAGTGGTACAAGCTTCTCACAGAAGGTCGCCCTGGACACCCCAACACATCAACAACCGATCAAAATGTTGAAAAAACATAGAACATTGTTATCGAGAATCGTCAAATCACATTTAGAGAAGTTGCTGAGGATGTCGGCATATCGGTTGGCTCATGCCACGTAATTTTCTCGAATATTTTGGACATAAAGCACGTGGCAGTTAAGTTCGTTCCAAATTTACTGAATTTTGACAAAAAAAAACGTCGTATGTGTATTGTCCAGAAATTGTTAAATGACTTCAACGGCGATCTAGATTTGCTTAAAAGGGTCATAACTGGTGACGAACCATGGGTATATGGTTATGACATCAAAACCAAAGTCCAATTGTCCCAATGGAAGAGCCTAGGAGAGCCAAGACCAAAAAACCATGCTAAGTTCGATCAAATGTCAAGGTTTAGTTCAGCCACCGTATTCACCAGATTTGGCCCCTTTCGAATTTTTCCTGTTCCCCAGATTGAAGAGACCCATGAAAGGACGTCGTTTTGCAACGATTGAGGGAATAAAAACCAAATCGCTGAGAGAGCTCAAGGACATACCAATAAGTGCATATCAGAACTGATTCAATGATTGGAAAAAAGCTGGTACAAGTGAATGTATCTGAGAGGGACTCCTTTGAAGGATACAACATAGAAATTGATGAATGAATAATTTTTGAGAAAAATGTAGTGTAATTAAATGAAACTATTTTCAATAAAAAAAATGTATTTAGAATCCACTCATTAATAGTATCGTTCGGTAAAATCAAATTTCATGCATTTTTTATGTAGATATGTATTTTGAAAGTGCTTGCCATTCAGAGTGCAATGAGAAAACTTTCAAATCGATAGTATTTACCGTTATCAAAATACGCAACTCTCAACAGCGCTCTTGTGACGTCACGAGATATGTGCTATTGCTAATATAGCGTCTAAACCACGTTTGAACTGTTATAAAACGAAGCGTTCAATATTTGAGGTTTGAATGAAAATGAGTTCAGTCCTAGACAGTGTTATTGAGGCTGACTCGATTAATTTTCCATTCATTCATGATTATGGAATATTTAAAGAGAGATCAAAGTTTAGAGACAAGTTAGACGATAAATTATAAATATAAATATTGAGTAACAAAATGTATGTGATGATTCAGTGATACAAAGTTTACAAAACAAAATTTGACTTTTCCTTGATTATGCAAAACCTTTTTTTAATTCAAAGATCTAATTTGCCGCATTATGATTGAATACAACCTGCTTTTAGCCTTATGCACAAAAACATATTCCAATTGAATACACACTAACGTATCATTTTTTTAACTCGCAGGTTGTGGTCCTCGGACCCCGTCCGGCGAGGCAGCAATATCATCAACCAATGACCACTTACCATACAGATAGGAAAGTAGTCATTGGGATCAAGAATTATATGCTCTAATAAGTAGAGGCAATGAGCCAATAATCAGAGCAAACATCTCAACAGAGTGATCTAGATAAAGTCTGCGGAGTTCGAAGAGAAAATCTCGTATTCCAATCGTTTTTCTTTTGTTCTTTTCTTACAACATTCGTCTCACCTGGAGCTGAAAATTCCACGACAAATATCGTATTACTCGCCAAAAGGCAACACCGGTGACATGTCAATACCGTAGAAGAGTGTTAGGTGGTAATAAAGCACACTTACGCTGCGAGAACGAAAATAGCGACGGCCGAGTGAAGGCGACGCGACGGCGGTAATGCATACAACAACATCGAAGTATAGGTGACGCCCACGAAACGAGGAGTGGCGTTTCGTGCCCCGCTCCGCAGTCGCCGTCGCTCGGCCGTCGCGATTTTCGTGCCCGCAGCCTTAGGACCGCGTTATGTCGATGGATACAGGTTGAGACCGCCTACTTGTATGTTGGACGTGCCAACAGCAAGTGCATTAGGATCTCAGGCGCCTTGCGGCGGTCCTGCGCCTGGTGTCAGGTACCTCACAACTACGCTAGACTAAGGTGTTAAAGACGCCATCCTGGCAGGCCATGGTGAACTCTAATCTAACTTCATTACATGGGCATTCTAAAGATAGCATTGGTCAGGTGCTTTGATAAGCCGAGGTCTTCAAGAACACTCCATGCATCGGATTATCCTTGTATTGCCGCAGGAGTCAAGTAGTTTCTGCTGCTTTTATGTGGGTCATTTGTAGAACGGGTTCCAACTGATAGAGTTGAGATCAACTCGTTCAGTGTCGAAAACAAAAACAAGTTCATCAGCCACTCGGGTAGCTGCCTTAAAAATAAATGCACCAATTCCTGGTCATGGTAGCAGACCATACACAGAAAGGGATCTGAACTCCTGATGACTTCACAGGCTCCATCCAGTACCATTGTGTCATGCAGGCCCATCAAACACAAACGTCGATGGCCTCCCTGTTTCAGGATAAGTGTAATCGTGGAACGGACAATTTGGAATGGGGGTCTTCAGATCGAGTTGATAGAGCCCCTCCTGAGTCCAATTCATCACTACTCCAAAGGCTTTGTTAACTTTTTCATTATTGGTAACAGTTACAAACAATTTGTTCGGTTCATTTCTGTATAAGGTAAAATGCAATATTTTTGCACCTTGTTTATCCTCCATACTTTCAAAGCATAAGAAGGTGAATACAAATACCTGAAAAATAATTGAATTCGAATGCTGAAAAGTCTGAAAATAACGGAGATTCCTAGCCGACTCGACATTACATCTGGTGACGTCACGCCCCCTTTCGTTTAACCGCTTCTTTGCGGCTGTTTCGTGATGCATGCCGAATACATTTTTGAAAAAAAAAACATATTAAAATTGCCCAATTCTTAAATCTTTTAGTAGATCATCAAATTTGAAGATACCTCAAAACTCTTGTGCGAATTTAGGATATACAAAAACAGGCAGATACTATATCTACCCTTCAATCCCCGTCCCATCGAATGTTTCATAAATTCTTCAGAATGCGTAGAGTCTGACATAGAATTATTATAAATGCTTGTTAGTCAAAGATATACCACAACAGTAAGGTTGTAAGGGTAGAGAGGTAGGTCTACTAACGGGGCATAGCCGACTCAAGAAACATATGAGCAACATGGGTCTGACAGAAGAAACCCAATGGAGGTTCTTTCAAGAAGACAAGAAGAGGAAGAAAACGCACTGCATGTGCTCTGTGAATGCGAAGCGATAGAAAGGCTGAGACACGCAAGATGCGGAGAAGAGAAACCAGAGGCTGCCAGGTATATGAAGGGGTCAATGTCAGGGCTATGGAATCTCATCAAAGAGATCAAGCTAGACAATGAGTTCTAACGACCAAGGAGCTCTAACAACCTAGGAGCATCACAATAGATCTGAAAAGTTCGCAGTGAATCAGGCAATGGGCTAGCTCCCCGACAATATTATCTAGTCAAAGATATAAAATGTCAGGCGGAAAGTTGAGAGTTGGAGATAAATGTAATGTAATATATTTGTATATTAGAACATTATTGATAAAATGTGCAACTATAACAATTGATTCATATATCATTGAAAACTAATAAAACTGACTACAAATTAAGTCACGGTGGTCTGCAAACTAATACAGGTTTATATTGACTCTAAAATCGTTAAGTAATAAAAACAATCTTGAGTAAGATGTGGACATGACGACAACAAAAAAGATGAAGATATGTTTAAAAAAACTTTGTCCTCAATAAAGTATCAATTTGAACTATTAAATTTCTTGAATAAGTTGGGTTAAAAATACATTTTTTATTTTTGCATAATTAGAACATCTTATTCATCAGAATTACTTGTATCGAACTTGTGATGGAACTGGACGAAACTTGATATAAATCAATTATAACACTTTTGAAAAACACTTTATTGGGAAGTTGTCAATTAGTTTACAAAACCGCAACACTTGTTTAAGCGACTTCTTCCCGAGTATTTTGCACTAACTAATAATTTTGGTTACATATGGTTGGATATAATTGAATTTTAATTATTATTAATAAATGAATTAACTATACAGGGTATAACTGAATAAGTGTAAAACATTTAAGGAGGTGATTTCTCATTGAAAAAAAGATAGGATCTTTCATATAAAGGAACTTCATTGGAGCATCCCTTGTTAAGATACAGCCCCTTAAAGGGGGTACATAAAATTTGTATAACAATTTTTTTCACAAGCACTGAAAATAACCTGACGTTTTGTACCTGACATTACCCTGCACGCATCGATGATGCGGTTTCTCTTCCTCCAGCAGTACTGGATGCACTTCTCTTAAAAATTGAACATATGTCTCACCATTTATTCGAGGGAATAGAA
>WOGO01006151.1:0-11941 GCA_015342085.1 Leptinotarsa defecta
CTTCATTTTTTATTTTACATCTATTTTCATTTATAATTTTCCAACTCTTCTTACTTATATTATTTGCACTAGTAATTCTTTTGTTGTTGTACCCCGATTTAACTTGTTTCATTACTTTGTTATACCTGTACTTGAGTTGATTATATCTTTGAATGATAATTTCATTGTCAGTGGACTTGGCTATTTTACACATATCACATACCATTTGATGTAGATGTTTAATTTCTTTAGATATCCATGGTTTATCCTTATTACCTTTATTCCTATCCTTTAGTCTTTTCAGTGGAAACGCATTATGATAATGGAATTGATAAGTTGAGTAGAATGCATTGAAGCATTCATTCACATCAGTGCCTTTGTATACTTCTTCCCATTGTTCATTTATCAACAAGTCTCTGAAAGCTATCAAGTTGTTATCAGAGAAATTTTGCTTATAAATAAAATCTACTTCTACATATTATTATTGTTTACTGATTTTTTATTTGTATTGTACTCATCTTCGATTTGCGTAGGCTTATTGCCTTTTAAAAACATTAAATAAGACCTCGAAACTCGATTTTGTCCATTTTCATTAAAAAACACTGAAACGACTGTTACAAAATAACTGCGCGTCCAAAATGGCTGAAACTTTGTTGAGTAACTGTCGCCAGACGAACAACGAAGTTCAATAGCTTTCATTTACGAGTGCTGCCATCTACATGTTGAAGTCGGAAACTTTCCAGACACCCTCGTAATATTCTTATTATTTGCGGTGCGGCCCTTTTCAGTGACACATCTTCTTTTTTCCTTTGACTTCTTAATGTTCCCGCAATCATAGGTGAAAAAATAATGAATCTATTTGTGAATTCCAGCCTCAAGAAGACGATCTGATGATCGACGAGCAGAGCGACCCCTCGTTCTCCGCCAACGATTCCAAAGAAGTCAACAAGTTCAACATGTCGACGAACAAGAGCTGCTCGAGCAACGCGTCCTCCGCCGCCGCGAACGTAACGACGTCCGGCACGCAATCTTTCCTGACGCCGGCGCTAGAGAAAGAGTGGCCGGACGTCGTCAAGATGAACGACTACCTGAACACGGGGCGCAGGCAGCAGTTTTGGGAAGAGCCCTTCACGAAGCGTGTGATGGATGCGATCAAGACGAAAAATCTGGAGATGAAAGTCGCCGCCGAACTGCTCGGAGTCTCGTACGGTACGCTGTACGGCAGATACAGGGACTCGTACGGGTGTCTCAAGCACCCTTATAGGTGAGAGAACTTTCATTTGAGACTTATCGGTGCTCCACCACTTGGTCGGCTCGTTGAGGTAAAGAGGTAATTTGAACACTTAGGAATTACAGTTTTATGTTGTGTTGTCCTCTGGCGAGGGGAGAAGACGTGTGGAAAGGATTGAAATAAGAGAGAGAGCTCAAGACAAAGAGCATGGGCATAGAGAAAGCAGCATGAAAGTGAGAATCATTGGTCTAGTAAGAGCATGGGCATAGAGAAAGCAGTATGAAAGTGAAAATCATTGGTCTAGAAAGAAATATAGCATGGGCATAGAGAAAACAGCATGAAAGTGAGAATTGTTGGTCTAGATAAAGGGCATGGGCGAGAAAGCTACATGAAAGAGAATCATTGGCCTAGAAAGAGAGCATGGGCATAGGGAAAACAGCATGAAAGTGAGAATTATTGGTCTAGAAAGAAAGATAGCATGGGCATAGAGGAAGCAGCAGGAAAGTGAGAATCATGGGTCTAGAAAGAGAGCATGGGCATAGATAAATCAGCATGAAAGTGAGAATCATTGGTCTAGAAAGAAAGAGAGCATGAGCATAGAGAAAGCAGCATGAAAGTGAAAATAATTGATCTAGAAAGAAAGATAGCATGCATAGAGAAATCATCATAAAAGTGAGAATAATTGGTCTAGAAAGAGAACATGGGCATAGATAAAGCAGCGTTGAAGTGAGAATCAGGTATAGAAAGAAAGATAGCATGGGCATAGAGAAAGCAGCATGAAAGTGAGAATCATTGGTCTAGAAAGAAAGAATCATGGGCATAGATCAATCAACATGAAAGAGAATCATTGGTCTAGAAAGAAAGAAAGAGAGCATGGGCATAGAGAAAGCAGCATTAAAGTGAGAATCATTGGTCTAGAAAGATAACATGGGCATAGATAAAGCAGCGTGGAAGTGAGAATCATAGGTATAGAAAGAAAGATAGCATGGGCCTAGAGAAAGCAGCATAAAAGTGATCATTGGTCTACAAAAAGAACATGGGCATAAATAAAGCAGTATCAAAGTGAGAATCATTGGTCTAAAAAGAAAGATAGCATGGGCATAGAGCATGAAAGTGAGAATCATTGGTCTAGAAAGAGCATGGGCATAGATCAATCGCATGAAAGTGAGAATCATTGGTCTAGAAAGAAAGAGAGCATGGGCATACAAAAGCAGCATAAAAGTAACAATCATATACCCGGACAAAAAAAATGAGGAGAAAAATAGTTGAAGTTACAAGCAAGAGAGTCTAGAGAGAGTTCATGTAATGCTCAAAGAGAAATCAAGATGACCTTATGCTTTGAAATAGATCACAGTGAAACCATGAAAAGAGAGGAAGAGACTGAGTTTGGAAATAATCTTATTATTTTGAAAAACATAGTGAGACTGAGAGAAGGGTTTGTGTCTCACAAAGAAGGGTTTGTAGTAAACATTTCGAAAGAATAAAAGAGTAATAAATGATAAAAGCATAATGAGTCCAAGAACATATAATGGAAGTGGAACGGTCAGTTGAATTGAGAGAAAGGAAGTTGGCGTTGGTTGTATCCGTTTGCCACAGAAAGTTGAGAGTGGGAATTGAATAAAAAACAGGGTGTAAAAATTGGGTTGAGACCACAGAGACATTGAAAGAGAAGATGATTCAGAATGCAGAGTGATGAGGTAGTGGGAATGGAAAAAGGAGATAACGTGAAGGGCTGCAGAGAGAGAAAGAGAGAAATGAACTGAATATCTTTTTTTACAATTCAGGAATCAAATTGTGCGAAAGTGAATAACCGGTATGACTCGAGAGGTTGCAGATGAGTGTAGGGCTTGGTGACGAAGGAAAGTTGTGACTAGTGAGAGCAAGTGAACTGCTGCAACGGAAAAAAATCAAGAGAAATGAGAAAGTTATTTTCGAAGTAATCTGTAATGATCTGTCAAAAACGTGGCTCACTTTCTAACATCCGCTTGTGTTGTTGCAGAGTGCGGGACTTCTGGACAGAGCAAGGCCCCACCGACGTGCTGCTCAAGCTGAAGCGGAAAGAGATAACTCTGTTCCGAGCCGCCGAACAGCTTAACGTGACGCCCCAGACGCTCTCCAACTATCTGATTTCGATGTCTCAGCTCGACACGTCCGACGCCAACTCCAGCAGGCAGTCGAACGCAGGCGAGTCGTACGACGACTCGGATGAGGAGGCCGATTCCATCCTGCCCGACGTGCCGATGAACAACACGATGATGTTCAAGAGCCTCGTCGGGTCTAGCAACAGTTCCTCGACTTTGGCGCACTGCCCCGACATTACGATCATCAAGAAGGAGAGGCCTGAAGGCGGGAAAGTCAACAATAACTCTGATCATTCCGAAAGTAGCAACGAGCACGGCAAATGAGGCCGGAGCGGACGCACTGAGTATATTTCCACTTTTTAGTATTTTGTAAAGACCAAAGTAATTTTGTACTGTTTTTTTAGTTTACATAATGAGAGGGCGGAGGAGCGGTCGTTATATTCCGATAGAGTAAAGGTACTATACAGATTCTGACTCTAAATCCCATGATTTTTCTTGCGGTGCCTCATTTCGCGAAATTTCAGACCTCCGAACCTTGTGGAACACCCAAATCGAGGTAGGTGTGACACGAGTGTAAGAGCGATACAATGCATAATGTAATGGTGTATGAGGGAGAAAGTGATGACGTCATCACCATAAGCACCGTAAGAAAAAGGATGGGGTTTTGAGCCAGAATCTGTATAGTATCTCTACTCGATAGATTTATGAAACGGGGAAGTAGCGATACAGAGGATACCAAAATAATTTATGTGTAAAATTACCTATGAGGCGTTTCAGCGCGTGGAAGGGTCGCCCATTTTGTTGATTCGGTGCCGGTATTCTTCAGGAAAATGCTTGAATTAGAGAAATTAACTCTGGGAAATATTTAAATATTGGTTTCTCGTATATAAACGTAGTTTTTCTGTAAAAACAAAGGAACATGTTCTACAGGAAAAGGAATTGTCAATTTGTAGATATTTTTTTAACCGGTCAATAGAATATTATACAAACTACCTTCGATCAGAGCAGGAAAATAGCTTTTCACTACCACGAGCTTGTCAGTTATACTGTTTTTGTTTATTAACTGGTCAAAGTCTTTCAAACTGAGAAGGGAAATATTTTTTACCCTCGGAGCTGTAAACTTATCGGTTTTCCTGTTTTTGTTTATTAACCGGTCAAAATACTGAAGAAATATATGTAATTTGCTAGGAGAATAACATATTTCCACCAATTCTTCATTCAAAGCTATGTTTACAAGAAGCAGTAAAGTTTTTTTTTATTACCATAGAGCTATGCCCTTCTTGGTTTAATTCATTTTGTTTATTAACCGGCTACCCTTACATTTATTTTGCTGGCAAAAATTGTAGCGATATGTCGGATTCAGTAGGAAAATAACATATTTTCATGAATATTTCATTCGAAACTGCGTTCAAACATCCCTAAGTAATGATTCTATGAATTTATCAGTGTTACTTTTTTTTATTAACCGGTTAAGAAACTATAGTAATATATCCCTTTCGGTTCCCTTGAATTCTTAACTTGAAACCACTTTTGACCGGTTTGACCTGAAAAGTTATTTATTCACATAGCGCTATGAGCTATGTCAGTGGAAAACAACGAGTTTTCTCAAATTCTACATTCAAATCTACTTTTAAGAGGACCAGAAAATATTTTTATTTCTATGTACTACTTTATTCATTTCACAGTTACAAATTGTTGTTATATTTTAGATTTGGTAGAAAAGTAACTTATTTTCGTAAATATTTCATTTAAAACTGTTTTCGAACACCCTAAAGTTCGAATTTAACAGTGTTACTGTTTTTCATTAACCGGTTAAGAAGCTATAACCATATAATTCCTTTTGTTTCCTCAAATTCTTTACGCAAAACCACTTTTGAGTACTTGAAAAGTAATTTATTCACACAGAGATATGAGCCTTTTGATTTTACATATTTTCTTTCATTGTTTTATTTATTAACCGGTTACTAGTATGTTATACACGCTGACTCTGTAGTGATATGTTGGAATTTGTAGTATAACAACAATACCATTTTTTTACCAACTCCATGCAGTTCTACGTAGCTTATTTGTCAGAAGTGTTGTGAACCTATCAAATTTACGTATTTTTTGGTTAACCGGTTAATAATGTGGCCAGGACTATTAGTAATACATTTATTTCAATGTAAAAAAGCACATTTTCTTGAATTCCCCATTCAAAGTCACTCTTGAATGAAGCAGATTTACTTTTTATTTCTATGAAGCTATGAATATTTCTTTTCTCTTACATTTGATGTTTCAAGTGCTGCTTTGAGTTTAAAAAGTGCTGGTATAAGTTTAAAAAGTGCTGGTACGAGTTTAGAAAATGCTGCTTTGAGTTTAAAAAGTGTCCCTTTGAGTTTAAAAAGTGCTGGTATGAGTTTAGAAAATGTCGCTTTGAGTTTGAAAAGTGTTCCTTTTGAATTTAAAAAGTGCTGGTATGAGTTTAGAAAATGCCGCTTTGAGTTTGAAAAGTGTCCCTTTGAGTTTAAAAAGTGCTGGCATGAGTTTAAAAAATGCTAATTCAAGAGTTCACCCTACTTATGATAGGTTATGTATCGGAAATTGCTGGGCAACCTGAATTGATTTGTCAAAATGGGCGTCCTTCCACGGTAACTGGTAGATATTGGCAATGGTAGTTTAGTTTTAGGAACATATCACAGGGTCCTGACGGACAGTCTTCTGCACTGACTCTAACATTGCAGTCCTATTTATAGTGCTTTAAATTTGTAGGTTTAAACGAGACGTGTCAATTTTGACGAGAAGGCACATGTAGAAGAAGAGTAGAAATCAAATATAATTTCTTGGAGAGAAATGTTTTTATAACAATCGATTTATTCATTTCAGAAGCAGTTATTTTTCCAGAATTATAAAATAAGTCGAACTTTTTTTGGTATTGTTGTTATACACCTGCTTTTTGGGGTTATTTAAAGACTTCTATTTCCTTTCACATTCCACCAGCATAAGTGGTTGAAATTTTCAAGAGTTTTTTCACTTTTATCGTTGTTGGCTAACATTTCAATAGAGATTTTTTTCTGAGCTGACTCTAGTTATTAGAGAAGAGTAATTGCTGTAATTTTAATAGATAATTTTCTGATCTCACACTGTCTGTTATGTAGAAAAGCCTTAGCCACAATTTCAACAGAAAATTTTCTGATAACCACTCTGCTTATAGGTAGAAAAAAGAAATAGTTGCAATTTAAGCTCACTTCCAGCAGAGAAAAGTATATGCTGTAGTTATGACATACATTTTCTGAAAAACCAGTCTGGCTTAGGTTTAAAAAAAAACATTGGCTGCCATTCCAACCGAATTTTTTTTCTGAGAACGCTGTGATCAGAGATTAGCTGCGGTTGCATTCAACATTTTCTGAGCACTCTTGCTTTTTTCTGAATACACCTCAGAAAGAAGTACATTTTCCTGAATCCACTCTTAACTTTTGAATGGAAGAGTATTTTCCATTGTTTCAATAGAGCGATTTTTCTGAACACTCTCGCTTTTTTATGGATACACCTCAGAAATAAGCACATTTTCCTGAATCCACTCTTAACTTCTAAATGGAAGAGTATATTCCATTGTTTCAATAGAGCGATTTTTCTGAACACTTTTGCTTTTTTCTGAATACACCTCAGAAGGAAACACATTTTCCTGAATCCACTCTAACTTCTGAATGGAAGAGTACTTTCCATTGTTTCAATAGAGCGATTTTTCTGAACACTCTCGCTTTTTTTGAATACACCTCTCAGAAAGAAGCCCATTTTCCTGAATCTTCTCTAACCTCTAAATGGAAGACTATTTTCCATTGTTTCAATAGAGCAATTTTTCTGAGTACTCTTGCTTTTTTCTGAATACACCTCAAAAAGAAGTACATTTTCCTGACTTTGCTCTAACTTCTAAATGGAAGAGTATTTTTCATTGTTTCAATAGAGCGATTTTTCTGAACACTCTAGCTTTTTTTTGAATACACCTCAGAAAGAAGCACATTTTCCTGAATCCATTCTTCACTTCTAAATGGAAGAGTATTTTTCATTGTTTCAATAGAGCGATTTTTCTGAGCACTCTTGCTTTTTTCTGAATACACCTCAGAAGGAAACTCATTTTCCTGAATCCACTCTTAACTTCTAAATGGAAGAGTATTTTCCATTGTTTCAACAGAGCGATTTTTCCTGTATGTTCCATTGTTTCAATAGAGCGATTTTTCTGAGCACTCTTGCTTTTTTCTGAATACACCTCAGAAATAAACACATTTTCCTGAATCCGCTCTAACTTCTAAATGGAAGAGTATTTTTCATTGTTTAAATAGAGCCGAATTTCCTGGACTGACTGCCTTAGAGCAAAAGCAACTTTCTTTGATTCACCAGAACGGTTTTTTCTGAACTCACTAATAAAATCGTAAAGAGATTAAAGCTTCAGCGAAAGTTTCAACAGAAAATTCTCTGGACCCACTTTTTTTATATAGACAAACACTGATGGACATTTTTTTCTATATCCATTAAAGATAGTTACCGTCAGATTATCCACTATCACGAACAATTTGGAATGAAACATAACTGAATTAAATTCTAGTAATAAATCTCTAATATTATTTCACCCGAATTTGGCAGGTCCCATTACCAAAAAAAATGAATTCAACAAAAGTCATATTCGTTCCAAATGATAGTTTTGAGTTTGCATTTCATTTGTGTATTGATTAGATTACCTCTTTGCTTCACAAGAGCAGACTTATCAAAACTTGTCTCACTAGTTTTTAAAATTCACCGTGAGGGAAATGATTCCAACTGATATATTTACTTCTGAATTAACCTGTTTCCCGTAGATATATATTTTTTTAAGTGTGAGCACCATATATGAGATTTTCTCATTTCCACACTGTGACAAACTGACTTTCATGACAATTTTCTTCTTCAGTACATGCCTTCATTGGAAATAACAAAATTGACACCTCTCTCGAACGCAATGTATTTGCTCCATTCTCAGTATTTGTATTACGTGTGCATTATTCGTATGGATCGGCGATCCAAGCGTACCCTCTAGAAACGTAAGAGTAAGTATATTATTTATGTATACCTAAGCATAAAGATGTAGAGTATAGCTATAGAATTTGTCATATATTTGTATTGAAACATGGGCATCATGTTTTCCACTTACAAACTTATATTATACAAACTATATTTATACAGTTATTATTTTGAGTGCCTAATGATAAGTTATACACGTATATGAAGTTCTACTGTTTACCTAGAAGGTCCGCTATCGGAGTAGATATGCGAAATGTTTGTCTTGAATGCGAGGTTTTCAAAATTTTCGACTTATGCCTTCGAGTGCTTATTTCACCTCGTTCAAACTCAGCAAAACACTTCTCAACGGTTGATTTTCCCGGTCCGAATAAGGTTCATCAAGCCAAACCTTGGCACCAACAGTATTTTTTTCACAAAAAAGCAAAGCTTCATCAACACACACTATCCCACAAACTAATAGTCCAACATCTGGGAAATTTGTACACGTGTCTTGAAGATTAAGGTTGTCTAAAAATTCTAAGGATTCAATATTAGTAGCGTCATCTGTGTGTTAGCCTTTGAGCCCATCTAGAACAGCTATAAATATAGATTTTTTTCAGAGGGGGCTTTGTGAAAAAAAACCAAAAATGTATGTCATTCTTTATAGTGCAGACCTCAGTACCTGAGGTCTGCAGTATATAGTCTTGTCATGGTTCATGAGTGTTTCAAATTCAGTTTTCTAATTGTTTCTGCCTAAAAATGTTTGTTCTGTTCTGTGGGGTTTTCTAAAGATTTCCCTTCAACATGTTTTGTTGGGTTTTCTTCAGAAAATGAAAGTATCTGCTCTCTAATGAAATTTTCTATCAAAAACTTTCAGGTTAGCAAACTTTGAAGAGCTGACTTTATCCTCTGAGCTCTATTAAAATTCTGATACCTTTGACATTATATTGGTAACATATTTTCCAAAAATTTTTCTATGGTATGCAGCAAAACAATCACTTAGCGTTTGTTCTTTTTGTATAAATTTATGAGTAAGTCTTTTTCTTTTTTTTCTCTTCATTTTGTCAGTATTTTCCATTCAGTCTGAAAATTTGAAGTGTAGTATCACAAATATGTAAAACTCAAATCAAAATGATGGAGCTCCATTTTTGATCATTTTCATCATTTGTTATTACAGAAATTCAGAATTTCACTGAACTACTTTAAGCGGTATACATTTTTTTTCCCGAATTAAATTTTTAAGTCCCATTTTGTTGCCACACTATTAATTAACAATGTCTCTTTTGTGGAACGAAAAGCTTTTGTCTTTCTACTTCTTCATCTTGGCCAAAAACTGATCCCTCTTGAAAATATACCCCTTTCGATTTAATCTCTTTGGGGTTTTTTGAGCAATTTTTAATTTTTTTTTGACAAAATGATGAAAATGGCCAATGTTTCGAGTAAAGCAAAGTAAATGTAACTTAGAATCAAACAACATACAATATTAATGAAATGTACTGATGTGTAGTTGTACAAAATATTCTGATGGGATTTTTCAGATTTGAAACCACTAGAAAATTAGAATGAGAGCTCTTTCCACACCTAATAAGACAACACAGGTAATAATGTGATAATTACCTAAATATTGATTTAGTGGCAGCTGAAAGAGTCGAATGTTATCAAAAATGAATCAAATCTACCAAAATAGTTATAAAAAGCGAGGCAAACTGTAAATTTATCCCTAGCTCCTAAATTTTTCTAGTTATGATAAGTATTAAACATTTCTTTCGTTTCTAAAATCAAAACCTAATTTTCTTGATTCTTAGAGAGAAAATTTGAACGGACTCTAAAATTTCCAAGTTAGACTTTAAAAAAGAACATCTGGATGTTTTGTCTTCGCTTTTGTTTTTGTCTGACAATATTATACAGATAGTCCTCATGTACCTTATCAATATTTTGAATATCTACTTCCGCAGGAACGGTTTATTTTATTTACAATATTATTTTTAACGATCTGTATAACATTTATGTTTGGTTTAAGGAATCAAATAACGTTAGTGAATGTTGATGTGTTCTGAAATACTTCGATGTGAATGATAACCGAAATATTTCACAACATTTCGTCCTAATCCAATGTATTGAACATTTTATGTAGATTTTTTTATTTATTAAAAATTTTGATATAGCTGGTGTCTATTTTTTGCTTGTGTGATGACAAATGTGGATGTATAGACTCACCCAGATGAATTATTTTTATATATGATGGCTGTTTTGGTCAGTACCAAAGGATGAACGGTCAGTACCAAAGTTTATATAGGTCAAACGAAATGTTTCCTGGGGTCTAGAGTAAAACAACACTGAGCATGTTTGCCAAAATAAATTAGATGTTGTAGGATGACCCTAGCTAAAACACCACAATTTTTACAGCATTCAGATATTGGAACATGAAAAAAAATTATAGGATTTATGGAACATGACTGAGCAGTCTAGAAAGTGGTGAAGTGTTAATATCGGCTGAAAAGAAATCAAATATTTGTCTGAGTTCAACTTCTTTGTTTTTCATTCTATTAAAAGTCACTTGCTTTTGCATCATCTATAGTCCATTGGGTATTGTCTGGGAGTGAAAGAATTTCAAAAATGCAAACTTGGCGATACATCAAAGCAACATCAAGCAAGTGGCACTTCAATTCATTCACAAAGTCACTGAGATATTTCTATCCGCTATGCCCTTTGAGGACGCCGCTAACGAGCCATTAAAATAGTGACTTGGGATAAACAACGTCAAAAGAGGCGGCCGACGGTTTTTCTCAAATTGCGTTGAAGGTTGTATTCATAGGCGTCGGACTGAGGGGATTAATATATATTTTCCAGTAATTTATTCTGTATGATAGGAAGATAATTGAAATACTTATCGTAAAAACTAATTTTGTTTAAATATTTTGAGGACAGTTTTTATTTGAAATAGTTTTTTATTTGGGATTGTTTGCCTCTACAGATCTATAAAATAATCAGAATATTAAATTTAAAAATAAATACAAACGTAGAAAGAGCATTTGATAAATTAGCTTTTTGAAAAAAAATCTAATTTATCAGTAATTTGAATTAATAAAATTTTGCATATGAAAATAAATATGTGACGTTTTAAAGACTATCCATTTTCTTTATCCAATCTATTTAAGTCAAAACATTATAATTTGTAGTTATAGTTCGTCTTTTGATATAAATCATTTTGATATTATTGGCACTGATCATATCAAATTGATCGTAGGTTTGATAATGAAGATGGATAAAGTCTTCGAAACGTCACCATATAAATATACAAATAGAATAGGTTTCCGCGGTTAGAAATTTGAATTTGAGGTTGAACCGCGCTAAAAGTTTGGCATCGACGTTTCGGCTTCTACTTTGAAGCTATTTTCAAAAAGTAGAAATGTGTGGCTGTACTGAGAGACACACTTCAGGGTTTTGAGACTTGACACCGGGGTCTCGATCTATCTACTTGCCAGGTCTCGTCGCTGGCTTCCTATATATGTCCTATGATGTCGCTCAACATCATTTCTGACATGGGACTGTCATTTCTGTCTAGGAAAAGGTTCATACTAAATGCTTTTTGGTCCAAATTTGTCAATTTTTTATACAAATTGTACACAAAAGTTACTGA
>WOGO01006152.1:0-11940 GCA_015342085.1 Leptinotarsa defecta
TGTAACCTGGTAGCCTGCTATTGCAAATGTAACATGGTAATTGTAACGCTGTTTTTCGAATATCCGTGGGAGACGAACCGTAATAAATACTTGAAGCCATAAGTATGTATCTTTTTAATTCTCTCTTCTATTTATCGGTGAAAATTTGCCTATACCTTTGATGATCAAATT
This sequence comes from Leptinotarsa defecta, assembly GCA_015342085.1. Taxonomy (NCBI): domain Eukaryota; kingdom Metazoa; phylum Arthropoda; class Insecta; order Coleoptera; family Chrysomelidae; genus Leptinotarsa; species Leptinotarsa defecta. The sequence goes on from WOGO01006152.1 coordinate 172, forward strand.
TTGTTAATGGTATTGATAACACCGTGTTGTTTATCTCTTCGACAGTGAATTTTTCACAAAACCGTGTCAGAGTGCGATGATAATTAATCCCAAAATCACTTCTTTTGCAGCACGCATTAGCACTGCAGAAGCTCAAGAGGCCAACAAAACATACAGCACACATATATGGTGTTGGTTGCCACATGTGACTGCCAGCCCCGAAACACATTTCAGAATATAACCCCCTGAAATAACTCTAAATCGATATTCATTCATAAAAACGGATAGTGATTTTACGAACCACATGTCACATAAAAAATTCATGAAACGATATACCTACGGAAAACAAACGCACAAACATTTACTTTCGTCGTACGACAAAAACATATGTACATATCTCCCTCACACAGTATGGAAGTGAACTGAAGCGATTTTAGGATGGAGATATTGCTCTCGCGACCCTTCGATTTTGCTCGATGAACTTTTTCGTTCGTTCAATTTGCCAATATGGCCGCTGTGATAACCAACCCGTGAGAAAACCATACCCGGTCTCTCCTAAAAATCTTCTTCGATAAAAAACCTCTTTGGTTGTTTTCGAAAATGGAATATATTCGTCTTCAGTACTTGATAAGAAAACACATTTTTTGTTCTTGCTTTCCAACTGATAGAAAAATTGGGTGTACTGAAAACGTAACTGGTGTAGGATGGCCTACCTGTCAAGTCTCCTCCCCAATCTATATCCAACTAGAAAATTGCTTTCTTTGGCATGGCAATGTCAAGAATTCACTTTGCTTGATTTCCTCCATCAAGTGAAGTATATTGTGAGTGATAATTTCGAAAATGACTTGGAACATTTCAAATATTGGTTTTGGGTGAAGCAGCAATTGTATCAATCATAAAATTTTCTACGGTGGAAATTATGATGGCAATATGTACATAAAAAGTATGAACTGAAAACCATAATTATTTCATCTCCGTAAACACAGTCAGTTTGATGGAAAATTTAATGAACCGTTTTTGACATAACTCTTGCCAAGGGTTTATTAGAGGGAGAATTTGTAGACGAAAAATGTTAATATTAGATGTATAAACTGTTTTCTGAAAAAGAGTTGGGGAGATATTTCTAGCAGGATTTCAATATATTTTCAAAATGATTAGATTTTCTCAAAAATTTCTCACATATTGTGATTCATAATCAATTCGCTATCCTGTGTTTTTGAGTTTTCATATAACTTGGCTGAAAGTGGGCAGAGAAAGTACCAAAATGAAGTTGTTAGAACTAATTCTAATACGGAAAGAAACAACAGGAAATGGCAAAAAGTAGGAAACGAAGTTTATTCAAATGATGATATTTCCAAGAGAATTTTTGTATCTTGTAATTATTGCCTCTATTTTCATTCTATTTCAGTATTACTCATATCATAATTCGCATCACTATTGAGAATTCAAAAGGTGAATAACATTCAGTATTCAAAAATCCATGAAAATATCAGTTTGTTTTTGGTATCGCAGTGCAATTCATTGTGTGAAATAGAGAAAAACACTATCTTCTGTAACGAGAGGTAGTCAGGATCACCTCATGTTATCACATTACTATAACTACAAAAATAAATTTCCTTGAAATACATTGGAAGAATAATGGTTCCTCTCTGTTGTATGACCTGGTGTCGCACATTAACATTTCAAACACGTACTATAATGAAATATAAATCAACAAATGTATTTTATTTGACTACGATTTGACCTACTTTCACTCTCCTAAACAAAATCAAAACGGGCAACTCGCTTGGTAATAAATCCAGAACGATTTCAGCTGATATTTGATAATTCATAATGTCACCTAAAACCGAGAGATTCCATAGCAAAAACAATAATAAATTTCCCTCAATATGACCTGTCTCGAAGATGGAAATCCGTCGGTATCAATGGCAATGGCCATTTGGGAACTGCTTCTACCCCAGGGCCGTGACTGATATGTATAAAAACCTGGTTTTTGATATAGCCATCATTTTTCTGATTTAATTTGTGGAATAACTCTTTTTTGATCGGACAGATGCTTCGCAAAAATTTTCTAATGGACAAGGTATTGATTTCAACAGAGAGAGAAACAGTCTGGGTATCGATGTACTCCAAAAAATGTATTCTTGATGATATTGGCATTTCTCATCCATATATAATTCACATGAATAATTCGTTGATGCCGAAAAATGAGGGAACCGTAATCGGTTTTGCCGTTACTCTCATACACGAAAAATCACGCAAATTCAGGAAATGATAAAATTTACGAATACGCTGAAATTACTGAGCCGGGAAACATAAAATATTCCTACGTATTATAATAGTGTGATAGAATTGACCAATGCTTGATGAAATTATAACGTATTCAAAAAGAAAACTTCAATGTGAGATTTCCAATTGTGAGTTTACCAAACCCCGACGCGTGTTTCGCTATACAATAGCATTTTCGCATCAGGCGTGGAGTAAATTTATTTGAAACAATGGAGATGAATAGAAGAAAACAGTAATATAAATCATGAAATTATGAAATAACAAGAAGTAATTGGTGCTCCGAGGCGACTTCATTGATTTCAGTGGTGCATTTGCCGGAAAAACCTGCAGCACCACATCATCTGAAGCAGCTACCAATGTCCTCTCTTTCATGAAACAAAATGTAGAGTGTCTCCAGAGGCTCTAATGAATTCAAGACATCGCCAGAACACTATCATTAAACTTAAACCAGCCCGTTTCGTCTTTGACCAATTTGCAATAATGACCAGATTCAACACCAGAACCACAGTGAACAATGACTGCATGAACCTTCGTAAGAGTTTGGTGCTTCCGTCAGAGGTTAAGGCATGTTTGAAGATCATCAGTTTTATTATTAGATTGACTGGTGCCTCAACAATACTTGTTTTGTTGTAATAGTCAGTTAGTTTGGCGCATGTTTGGCAATACAGTCGATCATCACCCGTTAAAAGTTCCATTTTCAGATGATTTAACAATAAGCTTCACACGGACTGGTTATTAGTCATATTAGGAAACGCTAGTTGAAGTTCTAGAAATTCACATACGTTTTTGCTACCTCTTGAATATTTACGACAAAGTAAACAAGTGAGGATTTTTTCAGTACAAGATTTATAAACACAAGATGAGATAGACACTACGGCATCATTCAATCCAGAGCGGTCAGGAGTATTGATTCTGCTATTGTTTTGCTCACGAAGAGTATTCAACAAGAACCCTAAGAATTCGGAACAATCCTCTTGTTGTCCTAACGAGTATCTGGACTTCAAAGTCAACAGTTGAGGTCGCACTATAACTTTAATGCTTTAATGTCATCAATACTAGTTTTTTCAAATGAAATGATTTTTTCCACGTCATAAAATTTGAAGTAGCATCTGCAAAGGCAGATGATATTACAGATGGAAAGAGAAAAGCAGAAATAGGCGAATATGGAGACAGATAACTGAATCATCTGGGAAGCAAAGTAAATGGTAACCATGTTTTTTTTCAAGAACAAAACACAAGAACAACAGGAAAATACTTAAGACGCTCTCAGAACGGCGCTTGTGCGAAAGTAGCGTTTCACATTGGATTTGAATCGCTGGAGATTAAATTCACTTGGAAAAAGGTTCTCAGGAAGTTTATTCCACATAAACGCAGTTCTTCAAATGGAAGAGTTCTTAAACAGTAAAGTTCGAGGTATACTGAGTTGAACCTGACTTGGGTCAATAGCGATTAATTCTAGATAAGCAGATAAATGGAAAAATTGGGGGTAAATAATGATTGTTTTAAAACATAGAAACATAGAAACATAGAAACAAAGTATTTCAGGAAAATTCTTAAGGCGCTCTAAGAGCGGTACCTGTGTGAAAGTAGCGATTCACATTGGATTTGAATCGCTGGAGATTAATTTCATTTGAAAAAACGTTCTCTGGAAGTTCATTCCACATAAACAGTGAAGTTTGAGGTGTACTGAGTTGAACCCCTAAAAAAATTGTAGGTTTTTTTTTTAATTTCCATAGTCATTTGTGATTAAAATACATTGATTTTGAATATAAGTTGTATCGAAATACTTTTGAAAATATGACTTTCGAAAAAGTTATGATAATAAGTAATAAATCATCAAAAATTGTTTTGTACAAAAAAAAAAGAAAACACTCTGTAATTCTTCTTCATAAATCATTATTGACCTGTTCTGTTCATCAGGATGCAAATATTACCAAAAATGTATTACTTTGTTCATTCATTCATTTTTCATTAGAATATTTGAAGATTATTTTTTCGTCAACGAAATCCAGTTTGTAAAACTGTAATTTTAGTGATCCTTGCACATCTTGTTTTCTGACATACCATTTAAATCAAACCATAGTTTGCCCCCGTAATTTATTTATGATCTGATTATCCTAATGCAAGACTTTTATTTTTCAATGGAAATAATTACCCACTTATGGGAAGAGGGTAAGAATAGCCACCACTAGTCTCACTTTGACCTGTCTCTCGGAAAACAGATTCAAATAAGATACGCGAAAAATTGGTTGTGATAGTTATTGGTGGAAAAATATATTGAATAACAAGATAAAAACATTTATCCTAATAACTAACTGAGATTCAAATATTCATTCTAGCAAATAGGGTAATACAAGAATATCAAATACAGACAAATATCAGAATACATGCATTAATTCTTATAACTAACTAACTAACGCCATTCAATGTACCTACAGAATAAAAGGATCCGTTTGCATAATCAGCTAATGAGGACATTATTTTTGTCTGACGACAAATTGGTTGTGAACTGAGTTATGATTATTACTATTCCATAGTTATTGAATTTTCAGAAACAAGTCAACTTTACATTATTTCAGGAGCACAGATTACCCCTATTTTTATTGAAACTCATTTTTTCGGTGGTACCTTTTCCAACTCAGGTATCCTGGTAGCCAGATTATTATTAATAATAATAGTTTATTAGTTCTTTAGATTATGTGTAGCCTAATATAGAACAAGTCAGTATAGTACAATATCAGTTATAAAAAAAGATTTCTAAGATAAATTAATATTGAAAACATCTTCCACAAATTGTAGTCAATATAATCAATATAGTAATCATTTTGTTTTAATTATCATTTTTGATATATTTATCATTCATGCTATATTCATGGTATTTTTTATAAAATGAAGACACACAGAATTTCTAAACGCGCGATGAAATATTATTATATAACTTGTGTGGACCTCACGAGTTAGACGATCAAGGTTTTTGTTGATTAAACAAAGCAACAGCTGTATAAGCATATGTCGGTCATACGATGCAGATAAGTTATTTGGTGACTCAGCTAGCTCCTGAAAATTGAAACAATAAAGACAAGTAGGTATATCAATATCACGTATTGAATTTCAGGTTATAAGAGAAACCTTGAGAAGTGTTTGTAATATAAACAAATGAAAACTACTTTGATTACCTTCCACACCTTCCTGGTATAACATTATTTGTTTCAGATTTAGTTTGAACTTGTTTAAAAGAAAATGACTTATTTATTTTCTGTAGAGAATTAGAATTATACATGTTTCTTTAATTATTTATCATGTTTCTCTGAAATGGTTCACCTCTTACTAAAGCTACAAACATTTTAGTGGTGTTTCGTATCTTTGTCCTAAAATATAGGCAAGATAGAAAATCACTAGATCAAGAAAATTTATGGTACTAAAAACACTCCAAGTGTACAGTGCCGGATTTAGACTTCATAAGGCCCTAAGCTATTTGAAATATGGGGCCCCCCTACGTTCGAACTGGGCCAGAAGAGCTCTTCATGAGCCTAGTCCTCCTCAAAGCGGTGATAGGTTAGGATTTGGGGTTGGCTCGCTAGTGGGGGAATCCTGTCCCATCTAACTTTAAATAGTTTGATAGTTATGTATACCTATTTCTCGAACTATCCCATTTTTTTACGACTTCATCGAATACGTACAGATTGCTCATTCTATGTTAAAACATTCTTAGCTTTTGGTCGAGATTCAAGAGATATTTGGAATAATAAAAAATACTGACTAATCGGGTAGACGCTGTTGAGAAACATCTATATATCCTTTACAATTCAAACCGATAATTTCTTTATGTAGCTGCTACATAGGCTACTTCTCAAAAGATTGGAACACTGTTGCGAATCAGGAAACTGCACACACATCAGCAACTTTTGATGCTTTATAAAACTCAGATCAGACCTTTGGAGTATCGTTCACATGTATGGAACTCCGCCCCTAAGCATACCCTGAATCTGCTGGATTCCATCCAGAAAAGAGGCATCTACCTGAACGGAGACCCGAAATTCATTTGCAACCTTGATAGTCTGGAACATTGAAGATTTGTTTCTCTTCTATAGAAACTTCCATGGGAGGTGTTCAAGTGACTTGGCACAGTTGATTCTACCAAGAACGGTACATATCAGTCAGACTGTGACTGCTCATCGTCTTGAGATTCAACTCGGTACACCTCGAACTTCACTGTTCAATAACTCTTTCGTTTAGAAAACTGCGTTTATGTGGAATAAACTCCCTGACAACGTTTTCCTAAATGAATTTAATCTCCAGCGAGCCAATTCCAACGTGAATCGCTACTTTCGCAGAGAAACCACTCTTAGAGGGACTTGAGGATTTTTCTGTAGTGTTTTTGGTTTGTCTTTAAAAAAGTGTCTGGACATAACGCGAGTAAAAAAAAACCTAAATAAATTCTTAGCAGTTTCAATCCAATGAATACTAGATCGGATACTTTTTTTGTTTTTCATTATTATATTCATAATGAGTTGTCATTGTGATGTTTAACATTTTACATGGAGTATTGAATGTTTTTGTTGTTCATAAACGATGTGAAAATATAGAAATAGAGCAAGAGACAGAATATTCAAACACATGCAGTGAAGTTGTCAAAAATCGAAAGTTTCGAAAAGGTCAAGAGTGGTAAAAAGTAACAGCCTATATAAAGTTAATTACTTCTTTACAGCTTTAAAGCTTCTTTATAGCAGCAGTTTCCCAAATTTGTTGTGGGAGAAGTAGAAAGCCAGAAATATTTTTGCTCGAGAAGGAATCTCTCCTGAATATACTCCATTCTCAATTATAACGACGTCTGCCATCGTGTTAGGAACAGATTTGTCTCTTCCGGTGACTTGCTTTATCTCTTTCTTCGATAGTTTACCACATTTTTTGTATTGAGATGGAGAAATAGAAAGCAAGAAATTTTCTCAGAAACTAATATATACTTAAAATATCCTCTTTTCACTTCACACAAGGTGCATATAGGTAATGAAATTTGAAAAAAATATTGTGAGTTTAACGTAATGTTTTATGCAAGGAAAATATGGCTTTGAGATGATGATTTTAGTGCAACAATGTCGAGTAATGGCAATCCAGTAATAGGGTCCCATTTGCACTTTTTTCGTCGAGACTTTGTTTTTTTACTATTTACGGTTTTCTTATACATTTTTGTTTTCTGCGGTCCACCTTGTTCGATCGATTATGTCGTTGCGTAACAATGATTCGAGTTCTGCTTAGACGTATGTTTATGAGAATAACCTTTGCAATGTGGACAAAGAAATAGCAGGTATGTACCCCCTCCTTACGACTAGACCAAACGGTGTTGACGGCACTGGCTAAAGATGAACAGAATAGCGTGCGATGTGCGTCAGGGTCAGCTGGCTGTAATAGGTTTCCTTTGGCAGCGAATCGGCATGGCAAAATAATAATAGGAAACCGTTGGTTCATTCAAACCGCTTATATTGATCTATCATACTGTTGAAACGCCGGAACTAGATAAGAAGTATATTTGAAACGTTTTGTCGGGATTTTTATTACAACTTGATTTTACCCCATGACGCAAAAAATGTGCAATAGGTTCCCAATTTTAAGTGATTCGGTGTTGGTGTGATTTGGTCTGTTTTAAGGATTCCATTTTTTTGGAATAATTTTTATTCTGATTTTATTTTAATTGGTAAGTAAAATTTCAACATGAAATAATGGTTTTCTTGTTACGTTTATTGACTGATTTGTTGATCCAACCACTAGAAATAAGCAAACTATCAGTCAAAAAAGGTATTTCGGGATTTTAGCAAAAATAAGTACCAGTTAAATTGGAATCTGAGATCATTCGCAACAGGTTTTAGTGAATATATAGTGCTTATTCACAGGTACCTATGAGAACCCTACTTTCTCTTTTGTATGTAGGTACCTGTATAGTAACCGTGGGAGACCATCTTTTTGTTTTCATTCTTCCTTTTGTTCATTTAATAATACATTTTGATTTTATTATGAGTATTTCTAGGAACTCTCTTGTAATAGTCTATTTTTTGGTACCGTTGTATTTTTTGGCATTTTCGCTCAAAAACGAAAAAGTGTCATGTTTGAAAAACACTTTATTTTATCAGATTTTCATTGAAACAGTTTACAAAACGGTAACATGGTGTTTCACTGAACAATAGCTTCTTCAGGCTTGTTCATTATAATAACTAGATTCTACCTATATACTTAGTGCTAATTGAAAATTCTCGAAACAAACTCATCTGACTGGATACATAACACCTAATTACCAAAAGTTTAATATTAGAAAACAGATTCAATTAAGGGGAATCATTCAATGATATTGGTTCATTGAAAAAATGTTGGTTACAAAAAATTGATTTCCAAATCTTTCTCTTCCAAATGTAACATGTCGTGATCAAAATCTTACGCTACTACCGAGAGATGGTTCGCAAATGTGGAACATAGCATTCCAAACACTACAGCTATGCTCTTTTATTCTTTGGGAAAATATTCTTCCTGATTGACCAATATAAAATTTTTGGACAAGAACCACAAGTCAACTCACATACTTACACACTATCCAAAACTATCTTTATTGTGAATTTTTCTGAATTTTTGAATGTTCTGTAAGCTACGTCTAAGTTTTTCCTTTTCAAAAAACAAGCGATATTATCAATGGGTACACCAAATTATGTCAGTGTTCTATGACGCTTACTGTCACCATAGTTGAGTTTGATTTTTTCGAAATTAAGTTTCTCTTTGTAACGCTAGTTGAAGTTCCAGAAAATCACATACGTTTTTGCTACCTCTTGAACATTTACTACAGAGTAAACAAATGAGGATTTTTCCAGCAAAAGATTTTCAAACACAAGACTAGATAGACTGTACGGAATCATTCAATCCAGAGCGGCCAGGACTATTGATTCAATTTTTGTTTTGCTCACGAAGAGTATTCAACAAGAACCCCAAGAATTCGGACCAATCCTCTTGTTGTTCTAATGAGTATCTAGTGGACTTCAAAGACTCCGGGAAATCGGTTTATGTCCGAAGCTCCAAGATTTTCCATAGTCACTTCGACATAGGCATAGTCTGACTCTGTGTAAACACTTCCAAACTAGAGTTCTAGGTGATTTTTTCATTTAACTTCCGAAGTGAATGGAATAATAGTGAATAAAAGTGGAGTTTTCAATGAAACACCCGTCTTAGAAGGTAAATCGTTCAAACTCTGATTGATCGAATATTCAGACTTTGAAACAAACACTGAAAGCGGTAACAAGGAATTGGACACATCAGGCTACAGAACATCGACAAAAAGAAAAAGCCGTCACCACTGCTGTTACGAAAATTGATTGTCAGAGAGGATCAGAAGAATGACATCTGAGTATAAGTAAAAACCTGCTTCAGACGGAGATGTCACAATACCAACTCTAATACCAAGCCACCAAACGTAATCGGCGAGTACAATAATCGTATATCGGATACCTAATTAACGTTGCTATTAGTGAAACTGAGTCAACCCAGTGCAGGAATTACAAAAGTATGGAATCTCTGAATAACAAAAAGAAGCCGGCCGCACGAAAACTTAAAACAACGTATAAATAATCTTGCAACATGAAGAAATCATTTGATATGTTGCGACCTCAACCTTCACAAAACCAAAAGCAATTTCAACGCATATATCGCATCGGTTTGTCAGGCCGATAGTTTTAACTCGTAAGATGTTGGTTTTAATTGTATAGTGCAAATGCAATTGCCTAACATAATTAACGTATTTATTTGATAAGGATTCATGTCGTATCCGTCTGAACAGCTTTTTAATTACATTATTTCAAACATTCAAATGGGTAAAGAACTTGTATCCCTGAAAGATACAAATATGAAGGAAATTGTTTTGTTAAAACTCAAAGGAGATAGACAGCGTTTTTGATAAAAGCTAGCACTGGAAGCACTACCGCCCCAACTTCATCATCGTCATATTTCAACCAATTCACACAAAATATAACGAATAAAACCGTAGTGGAACCTGTTTGGTTTGGGTACTTTGTTTTATAATATTTATAGGTGATATCTGAGTCAATTTCCTAATTCGTGCACTCGATAATATTGTTGAATGAGCTATACTAAAATGTTATTTTTCAAGGTTAGACCCGTATATTCGTAAAACAGTAACCGAAACTGTAACAAAATTACCCATAAAACTAACAATAAACAAGACTTTCCAAAGAATATTCTTCGATAATTACGATGTCATCAAGCATGTTATCCTACAGAAAGTGTTACAAAACATTTGACAATGATAGACGTAGTTATGTTGTACCACCCCTAAAAGCATGAAAAGTACAGCAGAAATGTTAAAAACCGACTTTCAAGTCATACTAACGACTGATGTTCTCAGTAGTGTTACTACCTCTTTCTCAAACTATGGAGTTGACTAAATATTTTGTAGTTAGTTGAATTTAATTTATTCGACAATTCAAAGCCACCTCGTAGAATGTTTGCGAGTCATCCTTATCGATAGAGAATGGTCTTAGTATTATTTTTATTTCTTTCTGAAAATATGAAGTTTGCTGATTTTTTCGTATTTGTTGATATTAATCGGCTTCTAATAATTTAGGAATATGTATTCGATCCATTTTTCTTGGCCAGAATGAAAAATTTACGGGCACTAATAAATGAATATTAAAAATTTCTTACTAATATTACCTACACTAACCGAGAATTTAATGCCTGACGCCACTGGCATTTTGGTAATGCTGGGTAATGGGTTTTAGTGGCACTAAGTTGAACCTGGTTACTCTCACTCCAATTCGAAACTACCTCTAGATCCACCTCCTACTGCCGGTGGAGATGGGCATCCGATGTCCTGGAATCTAAATGGTATGACGAGACAAGTGTGATGTCGTCAGTAAAGCGTTGATATACAATAAAAGGGGGGTTGGAGACAATATAGCTCCCCGGGGAACACCAACGTTTCTCGATTTCGTTGTTCCATACGAACAACGAAATCGAGACATACGATAGACATACGATAGAAGGTTGTCTGTTGATCTTTGTTTCTAAAAGCCATTTTTTTATTATGAAAGAAAGTTGTATCAACCACGGAGGGTTATTAGCAACAACAATACAATACAAGATTAATATTTAATCACACTCACATTATTCAGTATTTTAACAAGTCCCCAAACAATGTCTATAATTTGTCCGTTAAGTTGAGTTCGTTAAAAAATGATAATAAATTTTTTATATCACATCTCTCTTTCAATATAGATTTAAGGTCAGGTTCCAAATTAAATCTCTGGCGAAGATTGGTATACTTTGGACACTCGATTAATAAATGTTTCACACTCACAGGCACTACGCATAATTCACATATTTTCTCTGGTTCTCTTTTGAGGATGTGTTCGTGAGTGTACCGTGTATGACCTAAACGCAGTCTAGATAGAATCACCTGGTGCCGTCTATTTGGAGGGTAGATGTTCCAAGGTTTTACCGAATGTTTCA
>WOGO01006153.1:0-11939 GCA_015342085.1 Leptinotarsa defecta
TCACTTTAGAAGAATCTGAATTTGAGCTCGGTGGTAAAAAACTTGTTTATATTTTTGATCCAAGTCATTTGATAAAAGCCACTAGAAACAATTTTTTAAAACATTCATATCATTTTGAAAGCAAAAGTACATCTTGGTCTTTCGTGCGCTCTTTTTATGAGCAAAACATAGGGCAATTTTATAGATTTGCACCAAGTCTTACCAAATCACATATCACTCCAAACAATTTTGAAAAAATGAAAGTGAGTCTAGCAACACAAGTTCTGAGCCGTACAGTTGCTAGTGGAATAAATGCATTCGTGGCAATGAACTTACTTCCTGCTTCTTCTTTTGGTACAATTCAAGTAATAGAGACATTCGATAACCTTTTTGATTTGTTGAATTCCTGTTCTTCACGACATCCCTATGAATACAAAAACGTTTTTGAAACTTCGAAATTTCAAATAGATTTTTTTGAATAGGCTCTAACGTTTTTGAAAAACGTTCAATTCAGAGGACAAAAATGTCACAAATCGAGTCAAATTTAGAAAATGCTGGGTTATTTCCATGACTAGTGTAATTGAAATGTGGGATAAGCCTTCCAAATTGAATTATAAATATTTAAAGACGAGACGACTGAATTCAGATTGTCTTAAAAATGTTTTTGGTGCTGTAAGAGAACAATGCGGAAATAATGTTAATCCGACCCCCCCACAATTTCAAAGGTCATTCCGGAAGTTGTTTTGCCAACTCATTTTCATTCCAATCATATGAATTGTAAGAATGATTTAGATGATTTATTAATCAGTATACAATCCACAAACGTAAATGATATATTTATATCAGATGAGAATCACTTTTCTCCAGCCCTTGCCCTTCCGGATTATGATTATAAAAATGAAGATGTATGTACTCAGAATTCATTCAGTTACGTTTGTGGATACATTTTAAAAAAAGCTCTTCAAGTTCATACATGTTATGTGTGCCACTCTTTCAGCACGAAGTGCAGGACTTTTGATGTAAATCGTCTGGTAACCTATTTTAAAGCTTATACTACGGAGAAAAAACATGTTTGGAAATTTGCGCTCACCACCAGATGAATTCATTAATTTTATATATATCAGTTGGAATGTTTATTTAACAATCAATTTACAGAAATTTCTACTGAGGGAGCAGTTTCGAATATATTATTCAACCTAATGAATGATGTAGAATTGGATTTACAAAATTAAGTAATTTAATTTATTTCTTAAAAGCCAATTCATCATAAATAAAAATAAATTGGCCACATAGTTGAATATTCTCTATTATTACTGCGAAAGTTGTTCAATTAGCAATATAAAAATTGAATGGAGTAAAATGCCCTTCACACTATAATTTTATATTTTACAGTGAGCCCACGTACTATATTAGAACGTAAGAGTATGTATTTTTATTTATGGATATCGCTGAGTGGTCATTTTTCTCAGTGAATCAGGTTGTCTATCACTCAAAATCTTCGGTTCGGAATTGGGACACCGAACATCAAAGGATCCGACGTTAATGTCGTTTCTCTATGGTAGGTATTCTCGGCCTCAAGTTTGTCTGTAAAATCTTCTTTTTCGGGTTTATACTTGGTACATTTCAACCAACGATTATGGACATAATCGTTGCATTTCAACGCCAAGCAAGCGCCACTGACTCCATCTGTTAACCGATTCCGTTTGTCTTAATATTATTTAATGCTGAGAACACTGTCTCACAAAAATATATGTGGATGAAAACAATTTTTGCAAAGTTAAATCTTTCAAGTTGTAAAACTGTAAGGTAATCTGTTCCAAGATTTCAAAATTTCTCCTTCGTAGTTGTACTCATTTTCATTCTTTAAACGATTCCGTTTCATATTCCCAACTACTGATCTCAATTCGACAAATTCTCGAAATCGTCAGTTTGCATCCATTGAAAATCCTTTAATTCCATAGTAATTTAATCAACTACATCAGGATACTTATTATTTCATTTTGCTTTTCTAGGCTTCTAAACTGGTTTTATCTCTTACTAAACTGTTAGTAATTTAATGAATTTATTGAATTCTGGTACAGAAGTACATACATATATATGGTGTTGTTGCCTTTTTGAAATATTTCTTTATGCGAGGAAACTACTTATATGTTTTAGTTTCGATATCTTATATTTTTAGTTCTACAACGTAATTTTGAAAATAGTGTATGTCTTATTTCTTCTTTTTTTTTCCATTTGTAGGTCGGTCAAGCTTTGTGTTGCCATGTGTAGATATTTTTTTCTGACTGCAGAATATTTTAGATATTCATTAAAAAGTTTGTGTTATCCAATATTTATATTGGACAATTTGATTGTATATGACTTGCTATAAACATATTTGAGTATTTAACATATTAAATAAACTTACTTTACTTACATTTCCTTTTTCACTGTCACCTTTCACATGGGATACTCCTTTGGGGTAGATCTACTTACGTGATCAGAGCTTTTCGCATGCAGAAAAAAGTCATCAGAATTATAGCTGGAGCTCCATTCGACGCACACTGTCAACTACTTTTAGAAAATGGGAATAATGTCTTTGCTTGTATGTTTATTTTCTACTTACTGTTAGAAATAGGTATATAAAAACAAAACACCACTCTCAAAACACCCAGATTTATAATTATGAAATTAGAAATGCGGGATAGCCAAGATTTAGATTTGAAATGTCATTACAAAATTATTTGGATGTTGAATTATTTAACAAACTTTCATATAATGTGACTGAATTGAATTTAATTCGTTCAAAAGGAAAATCGAACAGTGTACCTTATACGAAATTGTTTTTATTCTGTACTTGATTTCATGCAAAATACATATTCAGACTAAATAGGCCGATGATATGCTCAACTCCTTAATGTTTTACATATACATCTATTTACATATTGAAGATTTTTTTTATAATCCGATTCTCTATCTGTTATCTATCTTGTAAATCATTTTTAAATTTAAATTTGATGCTGCTCTTATATTTTTTACTCTATTTGTTTCCTTTTCTGTCCGAATTAGCACATTACTCAATGGAATAATTCATTGTATTATAACAGATACACCGATTTGCACTATTGGAAATATAACAATATTATTTTTTATCAATTTTTTTTGGGTATTTTCACCTTCCACAATCTGAAAAATATTAAAATCATAATGGAGAAATTTATACAGGTGTAGAAAAAGCAAATATTTCAGTTTACCCCGATAAGTTACTGCGTAAAATCAAAGTCTTTTCACAAAGAAAAACGTTCTATTTATCAGTAACTTGTCCTATTTAACAATATTGTCTATCAAAAAAAATAGCTAAAAAATAATACAAAACAATAGAAATACAATACAATAAAAATTGACGAAAAATTCAAATATATATGCAGTTATTCCTTATAGATGCAAATTTTACGCATTAACTTATCGGGGTAAACTAAAAAGTTTGTTCTTTCTACAGCTGTATAAAGTTCTCCATTATAATTTTCATATTTTTCAGATTGTAGAAGGTGAAAATATCAAAAAAAAAGGTCGATAAAAAACTGATTTTCTTTCACTAAAAATAATAAATAATTCACTTTAACATGAGAGAAGACAACTCAAAAAATGGCATCAGCATTGTTTACAACGGACGACCTACGTTCTAACTACTTCTCAGTTCCTCATATACAGCTAAATATTGACGTATGAAACGATTAGCTCAGATTGCCCAAATATGGATCAGTAGTATATTAGTAGCACCCACATAAGTGCGTTTTAGTCCTAAGATATAGTTATGAGTTCAAGTAACATTTTATTGAGAGATTCTCACTGAAAAGTTTATAAATACACAATACGTGTTTCGCTAAAAAATAGCTTTCTCGGGTGTTTTCGTCTCTAGCACAGTAGAGTATAGTGAAACACTTGTGGCTTTGTTTATTATTATATGTCTAGTGGAAATCTAACCATGAAGTGTTATTTGAATATGATTACTTGAATTTGATGGCTCTGAATGTAAAGCGGGTAGAGACAACTGCCGCAGAGCATATCAACCATAAGCAAGATGGTGATAGGCATCGTTAGAATAACAAATGACGAGATGACATTCTTTGAAAACTCACAATTCTATTACATATTAATTCAATTATTACATACTGTTGACGTTAAACAATAAAGGCAAATCATTTATTTCTAGGGGTAACAATAAACTAATTCATTATATATTTTTTGACAATTTTGTATTTTATGGCAGGATCTGGTATAAGATACAAGCAAATTAAAAAAATTGTGGTGTCGGGCCCAGTCCGGTTCCAAGACATTCGATTCACGTTGAAAATTTCATCTTTTCTACGGTATTTGTAGGCGAGTGGCGCCAACTGTTGAGTTTAACGTCAAATTGAGTTTAAATTGTAGACGTAGAGTATTTTCAAATTTGATTATTTTGAACAATGTATGCGTTGAGATTTCAATATATTAATGTAAAGGAAAAAATTGTAAGCCTTTTCTCTGTTTTTGTTGGTTTGGCATCACCGGTAATAAAATCAACTGCGCAAGTTTTATAAATTTTGACAGTGAACTTTTTTAATGTTCAAGTCAAGGTTAACGGGTCCAACTTCGCAGTTTTCTGTCTTTCTTCGGTTTGCCGCCGTTAACAGAGCAGGCATTTTGGTTGTTCGCTGGCAGCTGCATTAATTGTAAATCGAAAGAGGTGAGGCAGTGACAACTTCAATAATTTATTCCTAATAGTTTCGTCAGAGGTTGTCTTGAAGATTTTTTCACGCTCAATTGTTTATGAATTACGTCTGAAATTGAATTATAATTTGACATTTTTTATTTCGGGTTTATGAGCACGTGTACTAAGTTTCTTAATAACGTAGTTATCACGCAATAAATTTCCTCTATTATTCTAGCCGGTTTTCATTGTTCTTTTACGATTTTCATTCCTAAAACAAAGTAAATCTTACTGGCGTTTTTGTAGCAAAATGACAACTGAACACGAAAAACCCGGAGATTGTGGTGACGAAGTAGAATCAGTCGAAGAGGAAGAGACTGGACAAAACATCGCCAGAATCCTAGATTTTCCAAACGTTCTGGCCGCTATACAGAGTCAGCGACATGCTGAAATGCTGGCTCTGCTACCGGATTCTGTGAAAAGGAGAATTAAAGCTCTGAAAAAAATTCAGTTAGAAGCTACGAATATTGAATCAAAGTTTTTCAAAGAAGTGCATGAATTGGAATGCAAATATCACAGGCTCTATGTGCCTCTTTATGAGAAGAGAAATACTATCGTTAATGGTTTATATGAACCAACCGACGATGAATCTCAATGGCCTTCCGATAACGAAGAAGAAATTGGTGAAAATACCAAAGAAAAGGAAGATCTTCCTGATGCTTTGAAAGATAAACTCACCATAGAAGATGCCAAGAAGGAAGACAAAGACGTGAAAGGAATTCCTGAATTTTGGTTGACTATTTTTAGAAATGTTAACTTACTATCTGAAATGGTTCAACCACATGATGTTCCCATTCTGAAACACTTGACTGATATCAAGACTATTTGCAAGGAAGATCCAATGGTAAGATGTACTTTGACTTTATTTATGTCAATAGATAATTTTTTATCATCAAGGGTAGCACAATATTCAAATTTTTTTCAAGCAACATACACATTTTCATTCGACAATAATGAAGTTTAATCATCATGAATAATTGCCTGTAATCTAATGATATTTAGTGGGCTGAACGAACAACAAACAACCTCACAAAGTATTACTTGAGAAGATATTAACAGTAATCATGATGAGCAGAATGATATATAGTAATTTACTTAACAAGTTCAAAATATACTGTTGTTTGGACAAGTAGACAGAATTCTAGAATGAGCCACATAGGTGTGTCCTAGAAGTCTGCTAGTCTAAAAAAACTGTTTTTGGAAGTATTGCATACAATATTTTCTTGATATGTAGAGTAAATAATCAATGAGACACATTTTTGGTTAAATTTCTTTGTAGAACAAAATTTTGAACATTTTAATTCTTATTTGTTATAAATATTGAAATTCGAACAGAAGATAGGTACTAACAGAAACATTCTGAATCTCAATTATGTTAATATTTATATGAAAATTCGAGCAATTGCGAATATTGAAGGGATTTAATTTGTTTTAAGTGCTTGGTTTATTCAAATGCTGAAGACAGAACAGGAATGTAAAGTTTCTATTTTACATTGTTTTCATCTGATAATTTTTGAATGGTCTTAGCAATTTTAATTTTGTTTGTAAGTGAATTGTCTATATATCTTTTCGAGATACTGTTAGGCTTCCAGCCACCGCATTTCTTCAAATTTGTAATGTTTCCACCATTATCAGCAAAAAAATTCACGAATAATTTATGTGGAGTATGGGATGGCCATAAAGATAAATATTGCCTATACAACAGCAGGTTTTTTGCCCAATTATAACAAAAGTTCTCTCGATGTGTTCTGTAATCTGGTATTTTCACAAGCAACTTGTCGTCCTCGTCATTTATTAGATCATCTGACTTTTTTGTTAGATCTCCCCATCTACACGCACTAGATAACCCAATATTTGTTGCTACCTAAAAATGAAGCAAATTATGTTTGCTTGAATTTGTTATTGAATTGCTCCCTGTTGAAGACTCCCAATTTGAAAAGAGAAATGAAACTTTCTGTTTTTTACCACTTTTATTTGTAACTAATGTTACTGCAGTTTCGTATACAGACATTTTCAAACTTATTCAATAAACTAACAATGATTCATTACACTAGCCATTACATACCACTCTTGTAGGTACTAATAGAGGTACTTGGCTTGATTGAGTACTTGAATTTACAGTTCACAATGCGGAGCCAAGTACCTCTATTAGTACCTACAGGGGTGGTATATAATGGCTAATGTAATGAATCATTTTTAGTTTATTGTATAAGTTTGAAAATGTCCGTATATGACGAAACTGCAGTAATATCAGTTACAAATAAAAGTAGTAAAAAACATAGAAAGTTTCATTTCTGTTTTCATTATGATTTCCTACCATGTAGTAATGGCTACATCCATCAATTTATTGACTCCCAATTTCTTTATTTCATAACCAACCTTTGGGAGAGTGGCTACATTTACATTTTTTTTTATAAGGACATTTTCGAACGTATACAATAAACTATAGTAACGTCAGTTACAAATACAAGTGGTAAAAAACAAGGAGTTTTATTTGTCATTTTTCATATTCCTTTCGGCCTAGTTCGGGAAGTAAGTACTTCCCGAATTGAAGATGCAACTATTTTGATGCAAATGAACTATAGCCATTGGTAAGGCATATATTTGGAAATGAAAAACTTGTGTTTGTTTAGAGCCATAAGGATCCTGCCTATTACTGATTTTTATTTTTTACCAATTAGCTATTTAAAGTGGGTGTTCATCCTAGGCAATTACCTTTGGCACAAAGGTTTTGAGATCCGGAATAAAGTGAATTTAGGCTTTTTACTTTTAAGAACAAAAAGGTTATGAAAATAGTTCAAGTGAAAGCAATCTTCACTTTTGTTGAGAATGTTTATTTAGTCATGCCCACAATAATTAGATGGCGATATCATATAATCCTATTGATGCAGTTACTTATGTACCTTGCAATTGTAAAGGGAGTAAAAAAGTTATTTTGGTGGCAGTTAACAAGCATATCTGTTCGGGAGCATGGATTGTCAGATTGAGATAGGTGTTGACAGCTGATACTCATGTTAGGAAATTCTGAAAGTATTCAGTAGCCTGCCACTTCACTTCAATTATATGAATTAATTTTTGATATTCACAATATTCTTGGATGTAAATTAGGTAGTACTTTTGCTACTTTTATGAGGCATTTAAACATGCTTCAATTTATATTTCCAAGCAGTTGTTAGACCTATGTTGTCTCGCAACCCTTCTCACTGGTCATTGTCGTCTGAATTATATAATGAGACTTCGGACTGTTGGAAGACAGTGTGTGCCTTTGTGATGAAACAGGAAAACATATATTTTGTGTTTTGCAAGAGGGCAGGTTTTTAGGGTACCTTCATTTATAAATGGCTATTCAATTGCGAATATATGCATTAAGATCTCTTAAACAGTAAGAGATAGGGAATGGTTAAATTGAGACCATTTTCGTGTACTATTAAACGATATCAAAAAATTTCAAATTCTATTTCAGCTCTACCTTCTTTGTACACAGAAATACTGAAAAAATGTTCAAACATTGCAATGAGAACTTTCAATTGTTACCGTGTTAGGCTATCAGAATATGTCATTGAATTTTTATACAGGTTGGACCACCCTCAAATTTTAAATATGGGTCTGTATTTTCGTAATGATCATTCAATTAACAAGGGAATATAATATTGTGAAATAAAAATTAATTCTTTACAGTTCTGTTGGGTTTCAAATATTTGATAAAACAATGTTACCTGTACTCTCAGGAATATTGAAGTCAATTCAATTTATGAATATTATAATGAACATTGCCAAAAACCTTGCAACGAAGAATAATGGAAAAAATTACTCTAGTAGTTCAAAAACCATTTTGCAATACATTCATTCGAATAACGGACTGTGTCAACGAAAATATTATCATTTGACAATAAGTCATATTCTGATATGATTTTAGATAATTTAAAAATTTTGAAGAATGAAGTAAAATGTTTTCTCAGAACCATTCCTTTCGAAGTGCTAGTTGATATGTTAGAATGATGAATACCTCCATGTTTTGAGAACTTTGTGTGAAAGATTTACTTCAATAATAGATTTTTCTTTTCAGAGTTTCATTCTTGAATTTCACTTTTCGCCAAATGAGTATTTCACCAATCTTGTACTCACAAAAGAATACGAAATGAAATGTGCCCCAGAAGAGGAAGATCCCTTCAGCTTTGAAGGTCCTGAGATCTACAAATGCACAGGATGTGTTATTAACTGGAACAAGGGCAAAAACGTTACCTTGAAAACAGTCAAGAAAAAGCAAAAGCATAAGAGTCGTGGCGTTATTCGCACTGTTACAAAGACTGTTCAGAATGACTCATTCTTCAATTTCTTCAGCCCTCCTGCTATTCCCGATGATACTAAAGAAGATGATGTCGATGAAGACTTGAGGAATACACTAACCGCTGACTTTGAAATCGGTCACTACATCAGAGAAAGGGTCGTACCCAGAGCTGTGCTTTTCTTCACTGGTGAAGGCTGTGAGGACGAAGATGAATTTGAGGAAGAGGAGGAAGAAGATGATGATGAGGAAGACGGAGACTCTGATAGTAAAGAAACCAGTGGTAAAACTACTAAAGATCAGAACTGTAAACAGCAGTAGTAGATCTTGAGATTATCTGTTTACAACATATATGCTTTAAAACACTTGATATTACAGTTAATCTCCTTATTTTTGTACCGAATATGTTTTTAATCTTCTATTTATTTGGCTGTATAAATTGTATACCCACCCACAGAACGTTGAAATTGATTTGGGAAAATATTTCAAATTGTTGTAGTCCTGTTGTACTCAAGTATTAGTAGTGTGCTTAGTAAATTTTGTAATGTTTCCTAAATTTGTTTTGTGAATGAAATATTAAAACAGTTTCATAATAGAATGTTTTTTTTTTCTATGACCCTGAAAATATAATTTTCTCAGCCGATAAAACAAACAAAACATATACTGACACTGTAATTGATGACAGGTTTAATTAATTCAACAATGAAATGAAGAAGCTTAAAAAACTAATGCTGAAGATAATGGAAACTTCCTGTTTTTACCACTTTTGTTTATGACTAATGTTACTGAAGTTTCCTCCTATAAGGACATTTTCAAACTTATAAATTTAATGTATACATGTTAAGTGTTATTTTCAGAAAAAAATGGAAGAAAAAGCTCTTCTAAATATGTACCTCTTTCAATTTAAACCTGATGTATTAACATTTACGTAAACTATTCATTGTAAAAAAAAATACCTAAATAATTGCAAACTGATGAAGTGAGCTGTACCACCCTTACAAATGACAACACTAAGAATCACATGCTCTAACCAATCATCTTCTCTGGTAAATACCCTTTAATTTATCAAAATGGACTCTCGACGTCCCATAGACTCTTCAATTTTCTTATACGATAATTTGTTTATAAAATGCGAAGGCGGTGGAAGGCCACAAAAATTTTCATTATAATCGATAGTCTGTCGATATGCTAAAATATAATTGACAGTTCAGACTCTCAATGAATTATAACTGACCATTCAAATGGCCAATTAGTCATATTCCACAGTTTAGATTGTCATTATGTATAATCAACAGCTTGAATTTTTGATAATTAATTCTTTGTTTAAGGATAATTGGATTCAATTTAGGATAATTTACAGTTTGGAACTATAAATTATATTACGCTGTTTCAAAAGTTTTGTCCGTTTTAATATCATGCGTTTTTGTAGTCCATATCTCAATAAATATGTATTCTACTATGTGGTGATATATACTGATCGATTGAGAATTTTGTACTCTAAACAGTGATGCTGTTTATTTGTTTCAAGTTGTTTCTCTTTTTCAGTTTATTTATTACTTCATGATGTCTAAGTGGTTTTCGTGCAATTTTTCTCTACAAATTCAAATTGAACCAAAAGGCTGCCGAAACAGCCCGAAAAATTAACCAGGCATTTGGTAATTATTTAATGAACACACTGATAAACGTTGGTTTGCGAAATTTCGTTCCGGAGATTTTAGCCTCAAAGATGAGCCCTGAAGTTGACTACCTACAGTAATCCAGAACGAGGATTTGAAGACCCTGGTGGAGACTGACCCATCACAAACGGTGCGCAGGATGGTGAAAGAACTGGCCATCAGCTCCCATACAATTATTTTGATGGTTTGAAACGTATTGGAAAGAAGGTCAGAATGCTCGAAAAGTAGGTGCCCCACGATTTGAACGATCAACAGAAATTGTCACGTTTCAAAGTGTGTTCATCTTTGGTTTTACGCAACAAAAAAAAATTTTTTGATTGGATCGTCACGTGTGATGAAAAGTGGATCCTCTATGACAACAGGAGACGTTCAGGACAGTGGTTGGACACCGATGGTTCACCCAAGCACTTCCCAAAGGCGAAAACCTACCAAAAAGACCATTTTTACTGTATGGTGGTCACTATAACTTTCTGTAACAAGGCAAAACCAATACAGCCGCGTCCTATTGTGAGGAAATCGACAAAATGTACTGAAAATTTCGTCAGCATCAACTGGAACAGGTCAATAAAAAAATTCCGATCCTGCTCCAGGACAACGCCCGTCGAAGTTCTGCCTCACCCACTTTACTCCCCAGACCTCTCGCCAACCGACTACCATCTTTTCAAGCACTTTGATAACTCTCTCACCGGCCTTCGTCGACTTCATTCATCGAATCCTGAGCACAAAGTTTTTATGCTGACGAGATTAATGGACATGTTATGTTGGCAAAAGTGCACTGATTCTAATGGCGCTTATTTCGATTAATGTTTCAGTTGACACGTCAAGAAGAGTACTTCGACCACGCCACTGAAGATGACTGTTCTCGGTATATTTTTTGTTTATTTAACGCGGGCTTTCGATACGCTAAACCCAAACATACTCGAAAGAAAACTGGAACGGTTAGGATTGCGGAAAGGCAATTATTTGTGAAAATTGGGAATTATCTCTCTAGCCAATATAATGTAGGTATTGGAACCCCTCAAGGTAGTCTCTTAGGACCACTCTTATTCCTGTTGTACATAAATGACCTACCTGACTTCATTGAAGGGGGAAAGGTGTTTATGTATGCAGACGACACGACAATAATAGTTTTCTGATTGATTCGGCCGTTACTTGATGAAGATCCATAGTAATTTCACAAACTACACTTAAACGATTTGATCTCCACTAACTTTATTGAAAATAATCATAACATGTTTCGCTAAAACATTAGCTTTTTCAAATGATTAAT
>WOGO01006154.1:0-11938 GCA_015342085.1 Leptinotarsa defecta
TGTAAATGTTTGTTGAATTCCGAAATGTCTTTACTATCTGTAATGACTTCAGAAAAGTTTTTATTCATTGGGAACAAATAGAATATACCCTACTCAGTTTGAAATTTTTTAATATATTTCCTTTAGGAATGTAACAAATAGGTAGAAATATTACCAAACTCACTAGAGGAGAAGTCAGAATTTCCAAAAACGTGAAAACAGTGAATGTTTTTATTCACATAGCGAATCACATACCTTCACCTAAGTATGTTTGTATGATAATGAGTTAAATTTTTCAAATGAAACATTTTATATTTTCCATTGATCCTCTAATGATACTCACACAACACTTTGAATTCCTATAACGGTTCCAAAATGATTATTTTGAAAGACAATTTTTCTGTAAATACTTCTGTTCACTTCAAAGAGATTTGAGATACGTCTTTTGAATTGATTATTTATTTCAGATAAAGGAATATTTAAGCACCTTTTAACTTGATAGGAATCGTATGTTAAACAATAATACCTCAGACAAGTTTAAAATTTTGAGGGTTGTCGTTCGTATGAGGAATAAACCCACTCATACAGTTTTTTATAAAAAAAAAAGATTTTTTTTTATTAAGTGGCAGCTGTTTTCATAGTTTTACTTTTCTAGATATTTGAAATAGTGGCTAACGATTATGTGCTAATTTCTTCTTTCGTTTCAGAATCCAAGTGATGTTCCGGCAATTATGGATAAACAAAAGCAGAATGCAGAACTTGATAGATGATCGTGATTTTTCAATGTTATTCAACAATATGACGGCTAGTTAAAATTACTAATAAATTAATTCATTTTCTTGTTAATTTGCAATTTGTTAAGAATATGATGTTTTTTTTGTATGTATGTTTTCGGATTGAATATTTATTTCAGTTATTTGTATAACTGGATGATCTCTCAATAGTGTGCGGATGGAATATGACATTTAGCAAAGATTAGCAAAGAAAATTTAGTTGCCTATTACGTTTTGTTTTTCATCATATGCTTTTTCAGGATGATATTTATGATTTGCAATTGCTTCAAATAAACCAATTATAATATATAATGTATTATTTGATTTCTTGCCTTACCTACCACTTATAGCTGTTCATATTACAGATGAGATACTTTGGATTCATGTAACTAAAGACATCCATATGAGAGAGACAGTTTATAAATAGAAGCACAAGTTCATCTTCGATGAAGTAAATGAGTTTATTTAATTTATACAAATAGAGCTTTTGAATGAAAAATGTTTCTCTTCAAAGGAACATAATTTATTTCTCCTTCAGAGATATTTAAATAGTGTTCCAAGTCAACATATCATTCTTTCAAAACCCAAAAAAGTTTTGCTTCGAGATTAATTTTGCTCACACTAATGAATGCATACCTACTTCTCTTGAGCTAATGTGATGATTTCTATTAAAATGTATGCACAATCTTGGTGGAATATTTTATTTACTTGAAATAAGCATTTATTCAGTCCATTTGAATCAATGATTCAAATTCAACTTGAGAGAATATATTTTTCAGTTTATGAAAATATTTCTTCATGAGTATAGGAGAGCAAGATTTCTTTGAATCGAGATAATGTTCTTTACTTTGAGATTTTTATTTTTACTGTGCATTTGATATCCATAATGAGTTAACTGTGAAAAAATATGTAACTCGCCATTTTGTTGCTGCGGCCATCTTGAATTTGCATATTTTTCAAAGAGCACTACTATTTTCATAGTCAAGCCCTGTCATTTTATACCCATACTGAGGTACTTGTGAAAAAATATGCAATTCGATCATCTTGGATCAACAATGATACAAAATTCATTAAATTGTATTGTCCTCAAAACTAAATGTGTGTATCAAATAAGAAATCAATTTGTCAACAGGAAGGGGGTCAAACTTCAATTACTATATTTGACCCAAATAAATAAATAAATAAACAGGGCAAGGTAAATAAAACCGTTCAATCAAAAATCAGAAAGTGTCTGTGGTATCATCGTAGATAAAGCTTTTAATTCGTGATCCAATCTCAAATACCATCATAGACTTCATCAGTGGTACTTAGCTGATCATGAATTCGATGTTTGAACTCGTCTGTTTTCAACAGGAATGATTCTGCATGAGTAACAGGTAAATATAAAGACTTTCATTGCAAAGATTGATAGGAACCTCAAACTTTGTTCTTCAAGATATACGAGAATTCTAAAAACGGTCTATTGCAAATTCAATCTTCAACATCCACCTCCAAATGAATTTTTTATTTGACAAAATGTTTCAAGTTTTCAAACCCACCAAGAAGATTCAATAAAGCCTCAGGTCTGCTAAAGACAAAATGGATCCACTAGCAGCAGGGGTTTATCGCATGCAGTGCACAAAAATCAATGAGAACAATAGTGAAGGACCATGAAAGAAACTACAGACTAGGCCAAACAGACAAGTAGTCAGCTGTGGCAGAACACGCACTCAGTGAAGTAAACCACAGGTTTCGGTTTGAAAACACGGAACTCATTGGCCCCGACCAGGAATACCATAGCCAACTGGTACAGGAGGCAATAGAAATCCACAAAGACACTGATAATTTCATTAGAAAAAAAGAAGCTGCGAACCTCAACTGACGATGCAATCCCATTCTAAGAAGTTCTAGAATAGCAAAAAGCTGCCTTGTGTGTTTGGCCTAGTCTGCAGTTTCTTTCATACTCCTTCAACAAGCCTGAAAAGATTTTCAAAAATCCAATACTATTTATATGAATAAGAAACAATATTGGGCCTAGCACTATTCCTTGTGATACCCCAATTGATATTTCTAAAGGAATACTACAATGGAAAACAAAGTTTTTGACTTTCTACTAATCCATCTTGATACAAAAAAGTGTGGAAATCTTCCAAAGAAAGAAAGGAAGTATTCAATTTCAAAAGAAGTAACACTATACATAGATGTGTAGATCATGCAAAGAAGTAACTTTCAGACACGAACTGGAAGAATAAGCTCTCCTGAAACAGTCACTTTCATATAAACATTTAATTACACGAAACAAAACAAAATTATTTGTGAAAAATGGGCAAATTTAGTGTGTTCCATATCCATATTCTCATCTATACAGGGTGTAACAAAAAGGTAGGTCATAAACTGAACAACTTTCTTGGCAATATTCTCTTCACCGATAAGGCGACATTTACCACTAACGGTACAGTGTCCACCCAAAAATCCAGATACTGGGCAAGGAAGAATCCACACTGGATGATAAATGCAAAAAGATAATATATATAAAAAAATCGATGTATGGGTAGAAATATTCAAAACTATAATAGGTCCAGTGGTTTTTGAAAACACACTAAACGGTGGAGGAGTTTATAATTTTTTTAAAACGAAATTCTTGGATCTCATGGAAAAACTAAGCAGCTAGACGGTGCATCCATTCACAATGTGATTGCTGCGGGGCAATATCTTGATGAAAAATTTCAAGGAAGGTAGATTGGAAGGAACAGTGCTTTTATTTGTTTGCCCCTTCGATCACCCGACCTAACTCCATTAGATTTTTCCTGTGGGGATATTTGGAAGAAAGTGTTCATAGAAACAGACCACGAAATTTGAAGGAATTGAAGGGAAGGATAAGGCAAAAGTGTGATTAAATAACAGCAGGCCAAATAAGGAAGATCCGCCAGAATTTGAGACGACGTTAAGAAAAATGTATAGAGCTTGAAGGCAGATATATTGAAAACTCCGATATCTGAACAAACTGTTCCTTTTATCATTTAATTCAATTCTGTTGTTGGTAATTTTTCTAAAATTAAAAACACGTTTTCAACTTTTGATTTGTTGATTTTAATTAAACTAGAGACATCTCCATAAAACGATTAAAACCTATACAACTTCATATGCGAAGTAATATTTCATCGAATGATTACTTTATCTTTTCTATAAATTTCATAGACTTTCATACAGGGTCAGTCAAAAAATCATGGATTTGGAAGCATGCACAAATCAGATGGGGTATCCACTTTTCCAATAAAAAAATGCCTAATGGTCCTTCTCGAAATTTCGACCCATTCTGCAGGCCATAGTAAACCTTGAAAATGAGAATAATTCATATCTGTCAACATATTTGGATAGAGTTCATCGAGTACCATATCTTGAAATTATCATTTTCAAAATCGGTACATAGGTTCCAAAATAACACAGTGTTGCGGTTTGAAATCGTACACACTGTATAATATGTACACATACAATATACTGATACAAACAATAATATAATGAGCAAATAACTTTTCTTTTCAAACAGATACAGATACTAATATAAATATATTATTATCTTCAACTATGTGAACATTTTGTGGTTAACAACTGGCGTAGAGGTATAATAATAATAAATAGTAGGATATGAGAAATTATATGGAAAAAGGGTGATTTGTTTTATGTACTTCGGTACCTGTAATTTTCTTTTTATTTAATTTTTTTTTGTTTGAAGGACTAGTAAGAAGTATTATATAGTATTATCAATAAAAGAATGCATTTTTTCAATGGATTCAATAGTGTTCTGTTGTTTTATGTCATAAGGGAGAGAATTAGGTATATAATTTCGATACAAGATAGAGGTAAGTTCTCCATAATACTTTTTTCAGGTTAAATAATTGGGTAACTTTTATTTATTGCATATTTTATTTATTGCGTAGTGGCAATGATTGTAATTCAAATTTTCGTGAATGCTGATAAATTGTTGCCTTGAGAAAGTTCATTTGCTGAATATCAAGAATTTTTGTAGATTCGAATAGTAATTCCGTAGAATTCTTTTTGGGTTTTCGATAAATAGTTATTATTACGGAGAGCACCCCATGCAATCATTCCATACGTTAAGTGGCTTTCTATTAACGACAAGTATATTACATGTAGTTTTTTAATATTGTAGATGTAGTTAGTAACTTCATTTTGTACAGTATACTTCTCAATTTTTTATACGTATCCGTCTCCTCTTTTCATGGTTGACTTCGGAATCAGGTCAATATTTAGCATATGAGGCAAAAGAAATAAAATGAGTTTCATCTACGTTCATCGTGTCAAATCATAGCATGATATTTTCGAAATCCTTTTCTGCAAGGAGTTTCAATTTTTCCCAGCGATCAACCTTATTTATACATTATTCCCAGCAGTGTCGTCTGCCAAGCTCACGATGTCTCCTTCGAAACCATCCTGAATTATGTCATTTAGATAAAGTATAAAAAGTATATATGAAATAATATTTCGTGTAGGTATATTTATCACACGTGTGTATTGAAATTTCAAATGAATTTATAACTATTATGCAAACATTTCTCAAAATGTTTGAATTTTGAGAGAAGCACCATCATGTTCTTATAGACAATACGACATATCTTGAATGGTGAATGTTGTCGATGAGAGTTTATTATTAGAATATAATTAAGAAACGTCTGTTCGTTACCTACACATGACAGCCATATAGAGATGTGTTATTATGAAAATGTCAAGAAGATTGAAGTAAGCGATTTCTAAATGTTGACTACGACGAAGTTGTTTAATTCAAGAAATGATTAGGGATTGATTTGTAAGAAGTGACATGACATTTGAAGAACGTTATCGGTTTCATTGTTTCGATACTTTGACGTAATACTCAGGTATTTTCAGACTCACAATAAGATGTATATTATTGACAATAGTCTCTTATCGATACTCACATTGTTAGTGACTAGAGTGAAATATATTTTCATGAATATCCTTTATGAATGGAATCATACATTTTCAAAAATATCTTACAAAGGACTGGATGAATGCTGCAGAAACATTCGAAATATAAATATTCAAATGTCAAAAAGTTTTACAGACAGCGATTTAAGAAAAAAAATCAGAAGGAACTGAGAATCATTTTTTTTAATATGCTTAATTGAGATGATTTAATTGTCACTTGAAATTTTTGTTTGAGAAAATTCAATTAAAATACATAACACTCTAGCTGATGTTTAAGTTAACTACTGAATAAAATATAATTTGTGGGATAATATGAATCTACCAGATAGTATATTATGTATTATCAACGATATCCTCATGATAATTTTCTGAACATGAGATGAAATTGAACCAAACTTTAGAATCCCAGAAATTCAAGGTAGTTTACAAAATTCTCGTTTTTGCTTATATCCTAGATGTCCTCACCTGCATTCCTTTGTCATCTGTGTATTAGAATATCAATATTTGGAATATATTTTTATTCTTGCCGCCATCAGCAGCAATATTTGACAACATTTTTGATTCAACAGGTAAATTTCGATCATTGTTTAGTTCCTGGACTATTGGTATCGTAGATTGGCTAGAAATCTAAAAATAACGCTAAACAGATCGTCGTCTGAGAATGGAATAGTATACAAATACAATGCATACTCACGAGTATATCTGATTGCCTTCTATCTACATTCAACATTCTGATATTTTTATTGTTGTTCTAGATATCCTGGCCGCAACTGGAATGACATCAATAACCAAAACTTAGATAGCAGGGCAACCTACGATGAATCCACAAAGCGCTCGTACTGTTACATTTAATGAGACTTAATAAAAATGTATATTAGCTGCCGTTTACAGTTTCAATTTCGTATTGACATCTTTTATAACTTTCTGAAAATCAACTCACAACTTTGTGCCAGTGTTTTGAAAGAAAAAGACTTTCTAAAGTGTCCCTAAAATATTTGACATATTCAAGTCAGTCTTCGTAAGATGAGATGTGTCAGATACTCATGGTTTTGTAGAGATTTGTAAATGTTCGCCTGATTTTCCCCCAGAAAAAAAACATGATTTACAGTCAGTCCTTCCATAGTACAACTGGCGACTTCGCCAAAACGGGTACTTTTCGCCTTCGCCAATTTACAATTGTGTAGTTATTCATTTATTTTTCTTTATTTACTTTTAATTTCTGTTAGAAATTTCGAAGTTATTTAAGACACTCATAAAATACAAAATCATAGAACGTGTCTCAAATCGAATATAATAATACTATTTTGTGACAGATAAATCAGTCTAATATAAAGTGGTGAATTTTAAACATGAGCAAGTAACTCAAACACCATTCAATCAGTTGTTCATAGGTGGAGATATACAACAAATAACATAAACCAAAGAATAGAAAAAACGAAGCATTTTCCAAAGAATAAAAATCTGAAATGATTTTTCAAAGGAAGGCTTCATTTTGGGTAAAATGGATTGAACTAGTTTTTTCGTAAACCAGCTATTGTCATCTTAGAAACGACAACCTTCTGAATATTACCACATAACGTGCATTTCCTAGCATGGGTCAGATACGCTGTGAAATTCGGATGGGATCGGACCAACTTCCATAATAGCGGTGGTTTAATAAGTGAAAGACACTAACTAACAAATTAACTAGTGTATATAGTTATTTGAGTTATGAAATTTTCAAAAACGTTTGTTATAATACTCCCAAATCAATATGAAATAATTTCAGGGGCCCCTAAATGAATTACTTTCAACTGATTTTGTATTAATAGGTAGTAATGAAAAAGGCTTTGAAGTACAGTTAAAAAATTTAGCTCCACTCTTTCCAGCAAAATACTGAATAGACGTATAAAGCGTATTTCTAAGGCACTGTCATAAATTTCTGAAAACGATTCCTTCATCAGCACACGTGGACTACTCAAAAAATTTGTTGAATAGTCACATTTCGGGAGCTACGTACATTCGATTAGCGATTTTTTTTTATGTTGGTCAACTCGTCTCGGACATATATTCACAGCTTCAACTGTTTAGCGTATTTAGTTTGTTGATGGGAGGCATAAAAGTTATAAGTGCACGGAAGGTTGAGAAGATGTGAATTACGAGGCTCGCCCTGGATGCTGCCGCCCATCAATAACCGATGAAACTGTTGAGAAAGTGAAAAAAATCGTCGAATCATTTCCAGAGAAGTTGCTAAGGTTATCAGCGTATCGGTTGGCTAATGCCATGCCCTTTTTTCGTTAATTTTCGTTAAGAAGCGTGCGGCAGCGAGTTCGTTCCAATCCGAAACCAAAAAAAGGACGTTGATCAAACGTCAACATTTTGCTCACTGTTTTCTTCGATTAACGTGGCGTAGTGTATTGAAATTTCTTGTCACATGATCGTTAAAAATGTTTTGAGCCGTCACGTTACACCTGGCAGATGTAAAACATCGAAATTGTTTTGTACGTGCACATAATATTCGTAAATGAAGATTACGACAGGAACTAATATGGTATAATGTAAAAATGAAATATCACTAATTTTTTTCAAAAAACGATGACTGTTTATTCGATAAACATTTATTTTTATCAGATACAAAAATTAAAACTTCAAGAATTTATTTCAATTTTTTCAATCAACGACTTCGGTAATATTCGTATTACTGTGACAATTGGTTGATATGATAACTGAAGTATGTTACAAAATTATTGGACATAAGATTATTATTATTTACTCTAAAAAATATATGAACGTATTATTGAAAATAAAAATAAAAATTTGTATATTCTGATACTATTAGAATAAAAAAATCTTACATAACATTGATAGTATGTCTTGTATTTAACTGATCTTGGTGATGTCCAGTTTCAATAATAATATATTATGACCTGTGTAACGATTGTTGGGTACTGAAATATATAAAAAATATGTTATTGAAATATACATGAAAAGGTTTTGATATGGCTTGATATACAAAACTCAAGAATCTTAGCCAGTTATTGCAATATATTACTAAAGATCTAAAATTATGAATATCAATAATAAATGTTTCAATATAAATTCCAGCATCATTAGAAAATTAATTAATTAAGTAATTATTCAATTTTTTTTATGTTTCTGCTAATAACAAATAAGAAAAACATTCCAGCGCTTCTCGATATCAGCTGTCAGTTTTTGTGAAATTTATTCTTCAAGCAAGTGTTTTAGAGCATTATTTTTCACCAAAATGAAATTAAAATTAATTTATAATTAATTTAAAAATATTATATGCTAGGAAAATTGTGTAGGTAAATTTCCAGACAGCAGATTTTACATTTACTGGCTCTTGATAAATACACGCGGACTCAATGCACAGGTGAATGTACACTTCAATTATGAAATAAAAAAAATATTCAATAACTCACTAATGACTTGGTAGTGTGTCGTAGTTTGATTTTGCTTTTTTTGTAGGAGGATGCTCGCTTTTGCTTTCTAAATTATTACTGTCTGACACATTTTATTTTTATTTGCTTTAAAAACCATTTATTTAGTAAAACACAGGTTATGTATACTGTAGTTAACACAACTATACACACTATAGGTACACTATACACTCTTACCACAAAGTTCAACTTTGTACAAGAACTACATGATTTAATGAATAAAAAACATTGTGGTAGGTTTATTCTTCGATTTGCGTACAGCCTTCGACACCTTCAATAAGAGCTTCGTGAAAATTAAGCTATTTAATATTGGTATCCGAGGAAACATAAATGAGTTTATAATGTTTTTCCTCACAAACAAGTGAAGCAGAATTATATAATCTCCAATACATTCCTTGTAACACCTCAAGGCAGTGTTCTCGATCCACTAATTTTTCTATTATATGTGATAATATAAGTAGTGGTGTGATATATCAATACACAGAAGATACTTCCATTATTCTTTCGAATAAAAAAGCGGAAGAAATGTACATTGTTAACCCTACACAAATTTGATGACTGGTGTCACCTTATAGTTAACCTGAAAAAACTGTCTGCATGGAATTTTCAAATTCATCTCGAAGCCTACTGGATTTCAATTTCATTTTCCGGAATGAATCGTTGGAATTAACAAGCTCAATAAAATTCTTTAGAACAATAATTGACTCACATTTCACCGGAAATTGTATCAATTATCTCATTAAATCCCTTATGAATAAATGGGATACTACAGCACTTATATCAGTTTAATTTGCCAAGTTTCACTCCATTATTTACAATAACATTGCTGTTTGGGGTCTAGCAACTGAAGTGAATAGAATCTTCATAAAACTGAAATTATTATTGAGGCTGATTTTCAATTTAGATTACAAAACGTCATGTAAAGAGATTTTTTGTCAGAATAAAATACTAACTCCTGTATGTTTATTCTAAAAAAATTGACATATATCCATGGAAAAAGAAAACAACAAGAGTCGAGATCGGAAGTCCATAGTTATCATATTAGGAATAACCATATGCTCTTCACCCAAAAAGACCTTTGCTGGTATCCGTCTCTTCAATATACTGCCAAGCGATGTGAAGACACGTTCATCTCAAGCCTTTAAAACAGCTGAAAGTGTTTCTAGCAGAAAAATGTTTATTCAATATAGATGAATTCATACCTACTTGAAGTTGGTAATGTTAAATCACTTTCATTGTGACTTATACATCTTAACATATTGATTATATTTACATATTTTTTATTTATCTATTCCATTTACATTACTTATATTTTAATACGTATGTGATTGTTTGCAATGTGTGGAAGTTTTTCGATTCTTATACATTTATACTATACCTGAGATATTTTGCGCATAGCGCAAGCGACTGTGCAATATCGTTTTGTTAAATTTCGCCACGTGAAATGCAGGCCATTTATTATTATTATTTTTTAATTGTATGGAGGAAATCAGTATGTACTGTATGTACAATGAAATTTGAAACATTCATCCCTTCAACACTAGAATTTTCCAAATGCCTGCCAGACACAACTACTCATCTGAATAATACTCTGAGGGATAATGAATTACATCCAAGAGATAAATGTGCGAGTTTATTTCAAAGGATCATCTTTACAGGTACTTCTCATTGTCTACAAGCGTTAACATATTGAATCAATCAGATAGATTGTTATTTCCCATCAGAAAAGTGAGATCGAACCGACATAGTCCTGTGTGTGATATCCCGATTAGTTCATGTAATTTATCTTTGTTATTTATGTTCATTAGTTCAATATTGCTTACTTCGTGAATAAAACCCAAACCAGGAAAGAACCATACTATTTTCTGATCTAGCTCGAACAAAAATCAGAGCAATAATAAACCTAACCAAGTACCAATGATATATTTCCGAACAGTGATGTAACTACCGACTCATGAACTACTTCAAAAGTAGTTTTGGGAAGCTAGGAAAAAGAACATGCAGGATTTCATACGTATAAGTAAAACTATCCAAATGTGTCTGAAAACTGTAACGAGGAGAAATACATACGTATAAAAAAATTAATTTTTCGAAATGAAATCTTGAAATATTCATCTCTCCCAAATACCTACATAGTGGGTTCTGGTAAATGCCTGCTGGAAAACAACTACTTCCCCGGCTAATACCACACTGGATATTTACATTTACCAGAATCTCATTCCGAATTTATACTCTCATTAAAATTGAAATTCAAAATAATCAATAAAAATAGTAACAGGAGAGTTTTTAAGCAAAGCGTTCATATGATATCTTCGAAATTAATTGAGTTGTATTCATTCGTTTATTTATGATTAGTTTTTATTGTATCACCATACTTCTACGAAGGGTACGAGGGTCGAAATGACCAAACTGAAGAAAAAGATTTGCTGTAATTTTGTTTTCTAATTACTGGCCTCTTCGAGCCAAAAACTTCGATAAGTTTATTTATTTGGGATTAGTTATATATGATTTATTCTACAGAATATCAAGCTTCGAAGGGTGAATAAACGCCTTGGAGTGAGGCAATCTTGGAAGATTCCGCCAGAAGTCCATAAATCTTCTTGCCATCCAGATGTTTAGTGTTTGTTTGGCAAAGCCCAAAGCGATGCCAATGACAGGTTCTGGTTCGATGAAGCCGCTTACAGCACCCTTCTTTGCAAGAGAGTCAGCAGCTTAATTGCTTTCCGGGCCAGTATGGCCAGGAATCCAGACCAGAGACAATCTGTTTAGTCTTCCTATCGAGGAGAGTCTTTTTTGGCCGTT
>WOGO01006155.1:0-11938 GCA_015342085.1 Leptinotarsa defecta
AGGCCTTAATAACTATTTATGATATGAGTGTTGAAAGTGAGGTTTTCTTTTATGGGTGAAAAAGTTTGTGAAACGAACGTAGCGAGTTGAGCAACTTCATGAACAGAATAAAACTTACTTTAAACACAAATATCACAAAGTTTCATGTACAACTGTCCTGTTTTCATAATAAAATAGTTGAATTGAATATTTCCATAAAACACATTTTGACATCTCTTATTCAAAGTCACATTTAAAGTTCTTGCTGGTGTATAATGTCTTGCATAATGAAGAACAACAGTGAGGAATTGTGTGTTCCTGATGATATTGAAGAGGCTGCAACAAGAGGTTCAATTGAATTGTTACCAAAAAATCGGTACGAGATCGCATCTTCTTAGCTTATCTAGGAGAGAAATCAAAAATATGGAACTCGTCAACTTTATGGAGCAAGTTTTCAATGATAAAGTCAATTGGGCTCGTTAAAAATGGTGCTAATATACAAGCAAATATTTTAAAGTAATAGCATTCTTAAAGTGGAAGATTGGAAGTTATATGTCCAAAAAATCAAAAACTCTCACGTTTGAACCAGTCCAGATGTTTATAAATGAGGCGTCAAAAAAAAAATGTTGATGTTAAAAGTTGCTACTATTTTCAGAATATATAGAGCCTGCCGTCGTGGAGAGCTGTGCCATTTATCAATAGAAGACTTTAAATTAATGGGTAAGTCATTGATTGTTCAAATTCCAAATACAAAAAACAAAAATATGTCGTTTTTTTGCATTGTTGCTAAAAAAAACATTGACTATTTTAATAAATATGTTACATTACGCCTTTCTGATATCAATCATCAACGTTTTTTTCTGAAATACCCAAGTTATAAATGCAGTACCAACCCAGTTGGTATAAACTCGTTTGGGAAAATGCCCTCTGCCATTGCTGAGTTTCTGAACCTCCCGGAACCAAAGGAATATACAGGTCACTGTTTCAAAAGGTCTTTTGCTTCTTTTCTAGCAGAATCAGGAGCAAATATAACGGATATTAAGAAGCACGGAGGATGGAAGTCTACAACAGTAGATGAGGGTTACATCGATCAATCTATTTCTTATAAAAAGGCTATTGCTAAAAAAATAATCCCGACAGCTAGCTCCAGCGTTACAGCATGGTCCTCTTCACTTCAAGAATTATATGTTAATGCTTATGAAATTGTCAACTCAGAAAGTTCAAATATATTACAAGGCTCTTTAACATCGCAAGGTATTATTGTCAGCAGTTGTTCTAATTGTACTTCTCATATTAAGGTTAATAAATAATAATAATAATAATGTCATTAATGTATGTAATACATTTGTAACAGAATTTAATTGTATCTATATCTATTGTTCATAATAAAAGTTCCTTGAAAATTGAATATTTATGTTTTTTTTCATTGCTGTTTGGTTGAAAAAAATCGTGTTAAAAATATTTTCAATGCGCTACTTTGTAAACATCATCTTTTAATACTATTGACAACCATAAAAAATGTAACTTTTAATGACAGTTGTACAAAAAATAATTAACAATATTTCTTATACCAGTTTTCCTATTCAATTCAGGTTCACTTATTTTTGAAGATATTTTTTGTATCAAGATGGAGTAGTAGAAAGCCAAAAACTTTCTTTCCCAAAAATTAATCACTCCTAAAAATATAACCCCTTCAATTCAAATATTTTTTACACTTTAATAACTATCAATACAGAATGTTGAGAAATTCGTATTCGTAGAAAATCGTATTTAATAATTTTGTCAATCATAAGAAAAGTTTTGAAATTATACAGATACTTCAGATTGTGGATGGTGCCGTTTACGCTAAAAAAATATCCCTAGCTCCCGTTCGGATACTTTCTGTTTTTCAGTTATTTTCCGTTCCAATACAGTTCAGCAAGTTCGTCAATCCGTGGAATACTATAGCTATAGCTCCACCCCAGTAGAAATCCATTAGAATTCATGGCGCGCATCACGCCTCCCTGCACCTTATCTCACAGAGAAAACCCAATTTGCCATCCTACTGTCGGACTTCCGTTGAGTCATGATTGTGTGTGTGCTCCTTGCGGTCCCCTTGCAATCATTCCTCGCTCTTCTCAACAATGAGGACAGTTAAAGGAATAAAGGAGCGATGAAACACCGATATATGCTGTCGGTTACACGTCATAAGGGGGAAAGTCACTGTACGTCGGAGATGATTACTGAGGTCTCCCAACGTGAACGGCAAGCTTTCGGTAAAACTATTGTGATAATTAATATTATGGAATGCGGGTTGCTGTTGGATGTCAAAACAATTTCTGAGAGTTTTGATTCTGTTTTGTGGCAGAATTGGTCAATACTCGATAAAAATCCATGATAAATGAATTTGTTCAGGTTTCAGTTTCTCTGAAAAATTTGTTCGCTATCATTGAGTGCTGTCTCACCTAGTTTATGAATTCTCGTTTGTAATTTATAAGTATACTAGCTGACACGCCGAACTTAGTACCGTCTCAGTATTAAATAATGTGTAAAATATCATGTGCGCACAAATACAAATACAATGTATCTGCAATTGTTACGATTTTGATAAGTTATTTCCTAAAATAAAAAACAAATTTGAACAGTATCCATGAAATTATCCTGTACAATATACGTTGCGCCAAACGACGTCATTTGAAAACAATTGTTATCCTTTTTAACGTTGACCAAGAAGTGTTTGGAATCATTTTCCATCCCATAAACTAATGGATCAGGTGGCGGGACCAATTGTGGCAATTTCACTTTTCCACCAGCCCAACACAAACCATTACATTCAGCGCCGTAAAGGTTTGATAACTTTTAAGTAGGGCTGAGAATCAAGCATAATGAAAAGACTACAAAAATGCATTGACCAAATGAAATGAAGAACCCATTCAATCCTAACGGAAATTATTGACGCAATTATCTGAAAGAATCAGAAGTGTTTGGAATAATTTTTCGTTCCATAAGCTAATGAATCAGGTAGTGGGACCAATTGTGGCAATCATACTTTTCTACCAGCCCAACAGAATCCAGTAGATTCAACGCCGTACAGGTTTGATAACTCCTAAGTGGGGCTAAGAATCAAGCATAATAAAAAGACTACAAAATGCATTGACCAAATGAAATGAAGAACCCACTCGATCCAAACGGAAATTATTGACACAATTATCTGAGAGAATAAGAAGTGGTTGGAATAATTTTCCATTCCATAAACTGATGGATCAGCTGGTGGGATCAATTGTGGCAATTTTATTTTTCCACCAGCCCAACATAATTCAGTGAATTCAACACCATAAAGGTTTGATAACACCTGTGTGGGGCTAAGAATCAAGCATAATGAAAAGACTACAAAATGCATTGACCAAATTAAATCAAGAATCCATTCGATCTAAACGGAAATGATGGACGCAATTATCTGAGAGAATCAGATTCATCACAAAGTCTTCAGAAAGTTCTAAGCTTCATTTCTTTTCAGCCAAAGTGGATGGAGAAATTGTGCAGATGAAACAGATTTTTTTTTATGATACACAATGGGAAAAAGCAGGTTTCGTTTAATTCAATGTTCACATGAAAGTAGGTGTTTCGAAAAGTCTGCCTTATTATCAATTAGTTATCAATGATACACTTGATTTTCACTTCAGGGAATCTGTTTGCAACTACGATAATAATAAACACACTATCGATAAACGGATTGAATTCAATTTTGTATTTATCACATTACAAACCTTGCAACTGTATTGCTGTAGAGTTTCACTGACTGACTACGGTTTTCTTTTTGTTATCAGAAGTTTGCTTTCCCGTTTGGAGACACCACTTTCCAAAGATGCCAGGTAATTGTTTGTTCTATAGACAAACCGTCATAGAGATTATTGGCTTTTTTACGGAAGAATTCCTAAATCTATTTTTGATTTTTTTGTGTCTTCTGGATTTGAATAGACTACCAGTAGTCTACATTCATCATAAGACGCAATGCCTCGCACACGCCTGCTTTATTTATGTTTCAATTTTTAATCAACCATACTTTCTGAACTTGTAAATAGTTTCAATTTATTTTTTCTGATTGATTCGGCCATTACTTGATGAAGCTCTATAGTAATTTCAAAAACTACATTGGTCAAACTGGCAGGACATTTAGGAATCGAATTCAGGAACATTATTCGAGCTATGTAAATAAGAAAACAAATTCAATATATTCAAATGATCTTCTAGAAGAAAATCATATCTTTAACGAAGAGTTCGAAATTTTGCACATAGAAAATGAAGGTTTGAAACTGAATCATTTGGAAGCAATGGAAATTAATAAAGTTGAAAATTCAAACATTCTAATGAATGACCAGCTAGATATGAATAGATCACCATTATTGAACCGAGAAAGAATTGTTATTGATGTAGATGTGAGGTAACATGCTTCAGTTGATTATAATTGAACAGGTATCTTAGGTAGACGTTTAGATAATTTTTTAGAGGTAATCTCAATTATGGTTACCTGTAGTATGTAAGAACAACTTGAAATATAAATCAATTTAAAAAAGCTACTGTGCTAGCGAAACATGTTGTGATATATTTTTCAAATGAAGTTTGTGGAGATCAAATACTACTCGTGTCCAAATTATTATCCAGACATTTATTGTCACTCATGAATTGTTTAATAAAACTATCTAAAGTAGAAGACAAAGTAATTTTGCGTATGATAATTTAAATACTAGTGGCTTTACAGTTTCAGAAACTTTTCTTCTTGCCGTTTGTGCAAAAATAGCCAGACCGGCCCTGTCCGTGATGACATCGTCATGCGATTTTTTATATCTACTTATAATCAAGAACGTGACTGGCTCTTCATTAAGTTCGATCGAAAAATTTGGGGAAACGATTGTTGCCAAATCCTGATTTACTGTTCGTGTAGGCTAATCCACGCCATTAAAAGTCATTCGATATCAACCGAACCGTTTGTCCTTCGGATAAATGGCAATTTCTATCTGTCCATAATGGCCATTATCCATTAGAGCGGCAATGCCGCCGTCACTTTTGGGTCACTTTCCGTGATAAAGTCGCCCGAACGAAATCTCTCTCTTTCCATTAATCAGAATTGACCTTTCACTCATTCAATAACAATCCAGACAATCGTTTCTTTCGATTCGGATATACATTTATATTGAAATCCGAATGGATGACGGTTCGGAGAAGTTGGGAAAGCAGAAGAAGGATTAATCTTACCGAGGGGAGTAATCATTCTTGGTTTATAATTCCCACGATTTCTCAGTTTCTTATAATTTCAAATATCTGTTACTTCCTGTGGCGAATGTATATCGCTTCTGTAATTTTCGTTATTATTATGTTTTTGGTGTAGTTCCAGTAAGTTACTGTATATACTGCTGAGATTATCAATGACAGTTTTCTTACTGATACAATCAGAAGACTTATTAATTTCAACCATTTCAAGAGAGAGACGTTTGGAAATATTTTTTTATGTATGTAAAACTTTGATATTAGATTAATTTGGTTTATGTCTTGTTTCTATAGAATGTTGTGCTAACGCACATGATTTCTTGTTAAGCACTATATCACTTTTGTGTGAAATTATTCTATCATTAAGAATTATAGACGTTGTTCCAATATAATCCAAGTTACAATTGTTACAAAGAATGTTATAAATCACATTCGACTTTCTTATAGTGAGTATCCGTTTTATCTTTCAATTTACTATTTAAATTATTTATAGTTTTAATATATTTTTGGCATATTTTGATATTTTGTTCATTATGAAAGAGTTTTCTGATATTTGCAGATAAATTTCCAAGATTGGATATATATTTATGAAAAAAATTGATAGGTGAACTATCATAACATAAATTCCTGTTGATTACATCATAATCTGTATTACTGCCAGTATTGAAAATCATTT
Organism: Leptinotarsa defecta; assembly: GCA_015342085.1. Taxonomy (NCBI): domain Eukaryota; kingdom Metazoa; phylum Arthropoda; class Insecta; order Coleoptera; family Chrysomelidae; genus Leptinotarsa; species Leptinotarsa defecta. The sequence continues at coordinate 5,900 of WOGO01006155.1, forward strand.
CATTGAGAAGTTTTCTGGGATAAGAATTTTCGATCAATATATCTCTAAGAAGTATAAGATTTTTTGGCTTGAGGGAAGGGTGTACTAATTTTTCTATTCTTTTTTTCAAACAGAGTAATACATACATATATACATTGATTTCAACTAACTTTTTATGAAAAGAATAGTAATTGACATATCTACGTGAATTAGTAGGTTTCACATACCAATCAGTGATCAAGGAATTATCAGTTTTACGGATAACTCTTGTATCAAGAAAAGGACGGGTCAGATTATTTTCTATTTCGATAGTGAATTGCAATTTTTTATCATGTCTATTGACAACATGAATAATTTCACGAGATTTATGCTAAGGTATTGCACAAATGATATCGTCAATGTATTTCTTTAAAAAAGTAATTTTGAAACTTAGTTTGGGAAGTATGTTTTCAAAAAGATCGTCCATTACGTATTGAGCTACAATAGGAGAAATAGTAGCTCCCATTGGTGTACCAAGAATTTGTTTATATTATTTACTTTCGAAAGAGAAATAACTTGAGTCGAAGATGAAATCAATCATTTTAATACATTTTTTTGGGTTATTGAACATTTTTGTGTAATGTTTTGTGGAGTATATTGAATGTTAGGTCTTGTCGTGTTTTGATTTGTATTTGATCCTCGATAAGTGAATTATCCCTTTTTGCCTGGATAACAGTTCAAACAAGTATACAGTTTTAGTGTTGAAATTCAATACATCAATCTACAGAAAATTGCGCTAAAACCAAATATAGGGAAGTGGTTATGACAAAGCTGTTAAGAGAAAACAAAACTTTATTTTCACTTATACGCGATTCTATGAATGACAACTTTTTGACTATGCTGATTTTCCTGGTTTTCAATTTGTTTCCAAGTAAATTTATTCCAGTAATATCAGCTGTGTTAGTAATTACTTTTCCAGCGAATTTTCAGATAATTAAATGAGATAGGGTAACTTTATTGACACTGCTGACCCAATTTTCATAAGTAAATTACACATTATCGCACTTTCATTTGTTTTTCATTCAGTTCTTTGGAAACTTACTTTTATGGACTAACTAAGAATATCCGTTTTATGTACCATTTCACGTCTAGTTTTGTTCAAATGACGCGTTTTGAATGGTTGGCTGTGAAAAATAGTCAGCTGGACTTTTATTGCCCATTGAAATGGTTTCTAGTTATACATACGGAAGATCATAAAATTTAAGTTGTTTGATGTCTCCAACCTCGATTGAAAATTATAATTTTGAACTTAGTGAGGTTTTTGTATTTATTCTTTCGAATGAGTATATTATTATAAATTTTACTAGCTGAGACTTCCATCGTCTAATTTGATTCTAATATAATTCGAAATCTATGAAAAAAAAACAAATGAAATCAGAATGAAAATAAAATATCAATTATATATAAGCAATTAAACTTGAAATGAAAAATCAATATATAAATAATCAAGATAAAAGATGAAAATGAACACAGAGTAAAAAGAAATAAAAAAAAAATAAAAACCAGGAAAAAAATTGAAAAATTAAAGAAGATTTCAAGCAGTTACTTCACGACGTTTTGATTGTTAGTATCCACAATAGTCTTGGTCATTTTCATCTTTTATCTTAATCATTTCATTCGTTTCATTGTATTTTCATTTCGAATTTTATTGCTTATGTTATTTGATTGTCATACTGCAGGTATGGGTTCTTTTTACATATGTATAAATTCTCTTAGTCTCTCTTCAGCCCATTACCATAAGATGCCGTTAACCGATTTTCGGCCAATCGAACTTCTAATCCAATATTGATCAACAGATTTGTACATCACATCCATTAAAAATAAATTATATATCTCGTCTGAAAATTGCGATTTTAACGTTGGTGCTTGATTAGTGGTAGGGCGAAAAGTTGCCTTATGTCCATTTTTTCAGCATTACTGTATAGTTCATCCTTGAGAATGTGTAGAGCTTGTTCCCTGTTTTATCTTCCAATTCCTTTTTGGTCTAATTTATGCTCGTGTTCTCCGACCTATACACATTAATCTACTAGATTTAGGATTGCTTTGGTGTTGGAGAACATGGTACACTAATGAACCAGAATGATTATTGAGAACTTATTTCTTTGTCGCCATGGAATGGTGTAGGTATATCTAAAGTTGTTATAATTTTACTCTGAACTTGCAGTTGCAAATTTAATAGAAAGTTTTTTCTGTTTTGCGTGAGAAACAGTTTTAGATTTCTGTTAGAAGATTCAGCGTTTTGTAACACATGGGGATCAAATAACATGCCGTTTTAAAACCTTCAAAATTATCTTCAACTAATGATTGAGTTTTTTAAATTCGTATAATTTTTTGTATAAAACTGTGATTGAATTCGTTTAGTTGTTTACTCAAAGCACTCAGTTGATCGTATATTCAAAATGATGACCATATAATGATAAGTATTTTGTTCAAAACGTTTTTACATTCTCAAAAGCATTTCCGAAGTGTTTCGACGCGCATTTTCTCAAGACATCGGTTGTGTCCTATAGAATCTACATTTCAGGGTGTTCTCCAAGATGTAGATTAAGGGGCGACAAATTAGTTGACCGTGGAGGCACTCAATGTTACCTCTTCTTCCAATCCAGTGATGTAGAAAAGGTCTGGTTTTCTCAATACTGACGAAGAGTCGAAGTATAATGCGGAGGTGTGCAATCTTTCGACAATCCAAGGATCTTCATCATACTGTTGATTCACAGATCAACAATTTTTTCACCAAAATTGGCCTTCTTTCCGGTTTTTTTACCATCTCATTATCATCTGACCTAATCACGATGGGATGGTTAAAATGAAAAGTTCTGATCAGATTTTGCTTCACCTATTTCCAGGCTTGTATTTTTTTCATCATGAGAATACAAACTGCCACACAGGCTTTCCAAATGGAAGTAGCTGAAGACAAAGATAATGGAAATAGAACAGCCGTAGAAGAAAAAATAACAGAAAGTGAATAGATGGGGTTTAGAGCTCACATTAGAAATAGCTCTTGGAATAAGTAAGATAACGGCAGATATTACAATTGTTACCATTTTTGGCTACAGAAGGTTTGAAGAAATTAAAAGGGAAATCATTTTCATAGCTCACCTTGATTTTAGTTATGAAATAGTGGATGAATTATTCAAGAATATAATAGAAGAGTCTGTTCCACAACTCGTTATGAAAAGAGAGGGAAGACATATTAAAAAAAACATAGAAACATTGTCGTTAGACGAAGGCAATTTAGGTTACATCGGTGATGTAATTAGGCAGCAATATACAAAAATTGTCGATGAAAATCCATGAAGAGGTAATTAATACTGTTTTGAACACATATGAAGAAGCCACCGTATAGTGGAACACGGGTTGTGGTTTTGTGAAGTGTGAAGTAAAAATAAAGTTTACTCGAATACAGAGGAAATAGGTATGGTCACGTGAAAATAATGATAAGTCTAAGAACAGAAAAAATGAGAGGAATTATCGTTGAAACATCTGCAAGGATGGTCTGTGTCTATAGAGTAGGGAGGGTGAGTGTAAGCCTAGGGCACTTAGGCCACATGTGACCCATTGTACATCTCCCCGAGGAGTTGTCCTCTTGGGAGATCGTCCATCCTTTCCTCTTCAGAAAGGTGAACAGGTCACTAGGAGACATCTAGTGACAATAACTCCGAACACTCGCATAGGACATGCCTGACAGTTTCATCTTCCTGTTCACACATCCTGCATAGAGCTAGCGCCATAATATGGAGGTGTTTCCTCAGTTGACAAGGTCATCGCCAGATATTTCTTTGGCGCCAGCTTCCCAGGGTCGCCCAGGGTGATCCTGGCAAGATTGCATCCTTTGATTCCTCCATCCTATATCTTTAGGGATTGAGCATGGGTGTAACATTTGGCTAGTTCCGCAATTGTCGAAATCATCAGGCCGTAGGTGCCACTGGGTCCTAAAATTCTTAGTCCAGCCGCTTCCTTGGCTGAAGACTCGATGCGATTACCTTTACTCCTGTCGTGCCCTTTAACCCACCTCAGGATAATGTTTTTATTTACCGAATCAGTTCTGTCTGCAAGGATGGTATTTTTTTTTAATATTCCTTCCATATCCATCAAATGATGGACTTTTGAATATTAGCTTTTTTATATTGGGTTCATGTGGTTTCTCACGTATACAGGTATATGGTTTGTGAACTTATTTTATCTTTCACCTTCAACGAAACATATGAGCACCAACTGTTACATATCTTTGTAAATAAGATGATTTTGCTATTAAGATATTGTTCAGTGTTTTCAACAGGTTCATCCAGATAAGATATGGAATCTACAGAATTGTGTATAAAATAGGTCAGGTTTGGCCTTTTCTGTAAAAAATTTAAACAAACGGTGCTGGATTCTTCTGTATAATCATTCAAATCGTGACTGTATGAAATACTTATAATAATTTTAACGAGTCAAAAAACAGAACAAACTCTCTCGACAACTAATTTGTGTCGTGTGTGCATGTAGTTTCAATATCAAATTATCTGCAAGAAGGATCATTTTGTAATAATTGACAGACAACTGACCACAGAGAGATACCCAAATAAATCGAATTTGTAACGGTGTTTCGGTGTTCCGCTTAATTTTTTCTTCGGCCTGCGGCCGTCGTCTTGCTAGAGTGGAGATAGCTGAACATTTTATTGCGTTTGTCAGTAAATCACTAATGAAATATTGTAGCATATCACTCGTTAGACAACTTGAATGTATAATTGATTTACGTGAGTAATTGTAAAACGAGTCAATTAACCGTTGTAATAGTGGTATTGACATTCTGCACGATGTAGTGTAATATTATCGAAAAAATGTCTCATTAAAATTTGTGATTCGTGATATGGTGCTATGTCAGAATTATGTAAATTCTTTCAATGCATTTGTTAATACGGTTTGAGATTTTAGGAGAAAACCGATATTCCAAGTAAAATAACAAATCGAAAAGAAATTTACTTATCTAGTATATTCTATTAATTTTGAATGAACATATTATTATTAGATAATAGACAAAAATATTGGAAATGTCTTAAAACTGGTAACAATCATTGCAACAAACAAAAAAGCGATTTTTTTATGATTGTATGGGTTTAACTTAAGTGATGACTGTAATTTCGGAGGGCGATTGCTTGTCATACTTTATGAAAAGATCATTTCAACATTTAAAAATCACTTCGTTTTTTGAATAACAGGGCGTTGAATTTATTCAATGAAAAAGCTCAGAAAATATTTCGCCGGATGTCCGGCATTTAGGATAACAGTGTTCCATGTAAGTGAAATTTGACCTCTTTCATTTAGTATATTGTGTAACAATCCTGTGAATGATATCTGATTCAACTCCATAACAAATGTTTGAGATACGAACTGAATAGAGAAAAGTGTTTTTGTATAATTCAGTGTTCATATAAAAGTAAGACATGGGCGTCGGAGGCACATCTTCCACCGGCAGCAGGAGGTTGCTTATCTTAATGAGGATCTAGAATTTAGACAATGGAAGTCCGAACTGATAAAATTCATCACGAAACATTGTCAATCACCTTCAAGCAAAGGGGATCTAGAAGTAATTTCAAATTGGGGTGAAAGTACCCAGGTTCATTGGGGAATGTTCCTCCTCAAGTAGTTTTCATAAAAGAACTCTAAAAAAACGCATTTTAAACTTATCATTTCAACCTTTTTCTTAAAAAAAATATTTAAACAGAGGAATGAAATAATGCATTCAACATTTAAAGGGATTCATTTCTATTTCACCATTTGGCAACATCGGTTATAGCTAATAAAGGACAATGAAACTATTATCTGTATGAAACAAACAAAGATGACATATTTCAGAGGCGTGCTGTTCTGTTTACTAATGTTCCGAGTTCCGAGACATTCTGTGACATATGATACCTAACCTATTTTCCTCTATATAAATAAAACAACTGTTGTTTATGTGGCTTGTGGAGGTGGTATTGAATTATAATTTATATTTTGCCTTAATTGTTAATTTATAAAGATAATTTTCCTTCTTCT